>JBBPCS010050535.1:0-18930 GCA_037974645.1 Hollardia meadi
TGTGTGTGTGTGTGTGTGTGTGTGTGTGTGTGTGTGTGTGTGTGTGTGTGTGCGTGCGTGTGTGTGCGTGTGTGTGCGTGTGTGTGTGTGTGTGTGCGTGCGCACTTTATGGCTTATCTAGATAATTATCTAAGTGCTTGGGGATGAATTTGGAGCTTGACAGTTTCAGTTGGACGGGTTGTCATTGTGTTTATCCATCCAGTACTGAAGCCCACCTGCATCAGTGTGTAGGCTAACAACAATCAAATGAACTACGTCTGTTCACTTCTGTTTTAAAGCAAGTCTATTTTAAGGTCAGCCGGGCGTGTGTGCGTGAGCGTAATCCAGAATAATAAGCCGTATGTGTAAGAAATAGAAACCCCCAATTAAAAAAAAAAAAATAAATTTCTAAACAGAAGAAGCATAAGACAGTTAAATCCACAAAGTCTGTAAGATTTTATGACAGTTTCTTAATTCACTAACAACATGAACACACACCTCATCTGCTTACCTCATTGTTTAGCTAAGATGAACAGCTAAAGGGAAATTTTGCCAAAATTTACTGAATGTTTAAAACGGAAAACATTAAAAAATGTACCACGTTATTTGAATATTTGTTTCAGTTTTAGTTCTGAGTTTTCAGCTTCCCAAAAAAAGGAAACTGAACACTACGATCTGAAATTGATCAAAATTATTATTGCTTGAGGACTCGAGGAAGAGAGATACATTTCTGACCTATGTATAGGCCAATTTGTCGAGGAGGTCAGAGGTCAGGTTCGGCTAAAGAAGAGCAACCATGGAGCAAGTTTTCCTCCAGTTAGAGCGATGGTCTCCCTTGCCATAAATTTAGATATTTAATAAAAATACAATATAGTGACAAGTTTTTTCTATGTTATTTTACTTTCCTTTGACACACAAACAACTATAGGACTTTTTTACAAAACAACCTAAGGCTGAATTTTCTGTTTTAGTGTCATATAAAGTATTACTTTTTACAGCACAAGGAGGACTGAGGAAAATAAAAAAAACTGCTTTTTATAACAATTGAACTGCCACATTATACACACAAGGGCACACAAATCTAACACAAACTAGTGTGGGCGGAGCTGAAATCCCCTTATAGCGGTAATGACCGCTGAGCTCGGTGTCCGTCTGAACAAAGCGCTGCTCTTAAGCCGGCCCCTCCTGGCCTGCTCTAAGCACCGTGACCTCCCTCCACCCCTCATTCCCCCGCTGTCTCCCGCTACGAACCAGGTGTGCCAAACAACCTTCAGTCTGAGCTGGGAAAATTGCCGCCTGCTGAGCGAGAATAAAGAAACGGAAGATGAACAAAGTCTTAAGAAAAGGCTCACACTCTCTGAGCGCTCCCACAGAGCGGGAACATTTCTGTTTCCTTCTTCTCTGTGGTTGCTGGGCCAATGTCAGCGGCTGGTGTTCGAGATATGAGCCCGTCGTTGTCTTTGGTCTGCGGGGGATTGAGCCGCTGGGTATTGATATATTGTGCAAGTCAATGGCAACTGAGACAAATATTATCAACTTGTCAGTGCTGCCACGCATTGATTCTGGACTTTACAGTCACACAACAAGAAATTCACACTTTCATCTATTTTTCTGAGACAATTGCACTAATTCTACATGTGCATTGTAGGTATTCAGTGTGTTTCAGCGTGTCGCAGGGCTACTTTCAGTAATTGCAATAGTAGAGTAACTTCCCAGGTTGCTAACATTGCAAACGGCCAGTCACAATGAGTGAAAGCCAGGGATGAATGTACCACCTGGTGTTCTACTTTTACTGTTAAGTACAGCTCCCAGTCATTATCCTCACAGTTACTCACATGAACCTGTCATTAGACATTAGACATTAGGTTAGAAGAGCAACATACTTTTCTTGTCACTTTCAAATCCATTGCTAACCATCGTGATATTTAAACGTCATGTCATACAGAACATTGTAGTGAAGCCACCAACAAAGAGTCGTGTTGAGGAAATGTAGGCGTGGGACCTTCAATATGCCTTGGAAAAGTACACCATTACTTTGATGTACATGGTACTGTAAGTACATTTGAGTCTAGCATGCTGTAGGTGAATAAAAGTTCACTGAGTAACCTGTTCTTGCATAAACGTAAGATATTCATTCTGCCAGTTCTTAAAGCCACATATCCATTACTAGTTTCCTTTACTGATGAAAGTGAATGAAACAGAGAACTGCTGCAGTAGACTTTTACGTCACTTTTGAGAATAAAAAGTGTGTCATTAACTTAAATGAAGCTCCGAAACGGCTGCATATACTGCCTGCGAAGTGCGTGTCTGGAACATTCATAATTTACAGTGTTTGTTATACAAGTATATACCTGCCATTAATCTGCTGTGTTGTGTTAAAAGAGCAAAAGGCTGCTCACGGTTTCCAACAGCTCTCTAGTCATCGCGGTCATCTTCTCAAAACAAAATACTTCAGAATGACAACAAACACTCTAAACCTGCTCAGAGGTGCTTTTAATCACGGTAATTGCAAGCTTTAGAAGGGCTTGGCTTATAAAACCCACGCCCTGCATTAAAGAACATGTTAACCATTAATGCTGTTTGTGGTGATGGGATACAATTTTCATTTTTGATCCTTTAAAAAAAAAAAAGGTCACAGCTGATGATGACTATTATTTCAAGTAACATTGTCCTTTTAGGTGCATTATGGCAGCAGAATAGTCCTTATGAGTATGATCGATACTTGTCATGGAGCCTAGTCTCTAGTGTATGTCATTGATTATTATTTCCATATTTTTTGCTTACTTAAAAACAATCGGGTTTAATTGGATACTTGCTCTTAAAAGCAGAAAATGCACCTCTACGTCTCGACATCCTGCCGCAACACTTGAGAAAGTTGCTGACCTGCTGTTGACCAATGAAGAAAAATCTTGCTTACTGGTGCCTATGATATTGATTGGTTCAATAGTCATCCACCGTTTTCTGTCCTCTTACGCCAGCGGCTGTCTCACTTGTTTTTTTGGCATGCAACCAAAACGAGTTCACAACCCCCACCCCCACAGTTTTTTATCAGTCATTAACAATGATGGCAGAAGCAGCGAAAACCCAAGTTGAATTTAAGTGAGTTTGAGTAAAATAAAGGTCAACAAGATAGCATTCAAACTCTTGGTTTATTTTTTTTCTACAGAAGTCCTATTTATTTAACTTACTGTAGTTTTACTCCGTGTTTTTCCCCCTGCAAAGGGTCTGTGCCCCCCCCCCCCCAGTTTGAGACCCAGCGCCTTTAGCCAAGACATACCCTCTTCCCTGCACAATTAAGAACAACGTATGACAGATGGCCTAGACGGTCAATGCAGCTGCAACCAGGAAATCGACGGGAAGAAAAAGCAAGAGAAATGTCAGGTAAAAAGCGCCAGAGCCCAGCACAGAAACCTTTCCTTCAGTGGGTGATAAACGCTGATTAAGCTATACAATGCCAGGTCTTTTCCCGCAGGCTGTCACTGCAGGAAGTAAGTGATCGGGTGAGATTGAGAGAGGAAAAGGAAGGATGGGATAAAAAAAAAAAAAAAAAAAAAGGGGGGGAGATGTTAGCTAACATCCTTTTTGCATTCACGGCAGTTTTCTCCCCGCATTCCCTTTGTGGTAGGGGCACTAGCTTGAGGGCAAGTCTCACTGTTGAGACACGCTTTTTTTCGAGAGGTGCGTGTGCGCACACATACTGTAACTCTTGTGCAAGTGCATTCATACACGACTCTTTGTAAATAGAATTACAAGATGCACACAGGCCGCTTTGTACAGGCGTATTTGGGCATGTGCTTTCCTGCGTATCATGTGTGTTGGTTTGGGCCTGAAGTGGAGGATTATATCACATCTTGAACAAATCTGGCTCTTATCTCTTCAGAGGCCGGCAAGGTCCTACTATTTGTCCAGAATTAAACGGGGAGTTTTATGCACGTATGCTGTTTTGTGTGTGTGTGTGTGTGTGTGTGTGTGTGTGTGTGTGTGTGTGTCTGCATCTCAAATGTTCCTCAGCAGTTATAAACTTTCATGCAGCTTGAAGGTTTTTCTTTTCCTGATGACGTGGCCCAGTCAACAGTTTGCAGATGTTTTCCCTCGTTGCACAATAGCAATCGAGCTTTTCCCTGAAACTCCCCCTCGCTCTTTGCTCCTGCACTTCCATATTTGCGCATCTTTAAATCAGGCCTCACCAGTACTTGTCCGAAGCCCACCCGACAGTAATTGCTATAGGCCGCGGGTATTGCGTCAGTAGCCAGAAAAAGCAGAGGGTCACTTTCCGGACTAGAATTTGCTCACATTTCGATCACCTTCTTGAACAGAGGAGTGCAAAGAGTTGGGAGTGGGCAATGCTCTTGGCAGTGGCCATGTGTTTTTCCTTTAGTGAAGTAAATTTCCGCTTTTCTCAGATTTCATCAGCCACACTCTCAAAAGCCTTTTTTACACCATCAATCCCGCTTCCAGTGCCATTCCTTGGAAGCACATTTATCTTGAGTTAACAGCACTGCTGACATAATGGGGTCATTGTGTGTATACCTCTTAATGCTGGCTTGTGAAGGCCTGGAAAAAAAAAACACACACACATTAATTCCTCACTGGATGCAGTTTCTCAGGGATTCCCTTCTTGGGGAATTACTTTTTGATAAGGCTAAAACCGGCCCAAAATCCTACATAGTTTGTGCCTTTACCACAACTTTTTCTGCTGCTTCTCACTGTCAGACATAAATGAAGAAGGGTTAACGACCATACCTTTCATATCGTTATCTACCCTCTACCCTCTGCCCACTGCTTCACTGACATTATTATGATAACAAAAAAGAGGGTGAGAAGCACAAACCGTCTCTCTGTAAATGTACAGTATTCTACATCAGAGTTCGCCTCACAGCACACATGCTTTCAGCCCAGTTATGCTTTTGCAACCTACAGCCATGTTTTTAGTGTGTGTGTGTGTGTGTGTGTGTGTGTGTGTTTGTTTGCTACAGATAAAGGAAGTGCAGAAGATCAAAGGTCCAGAGATGGCCTTGTTTGCTGCAGGCTCTGCTTGACATCCTTTCCTAGGTGCAGAATTAAATCGTCCCCACCTCTTCCACCACCCCCTCCCCACCTTCTCTCGTTGGCCTTGCTGCTCTGGCCAGATTCAACAAATAGGAAAGAAATGGAGAGACACAGAGACAGTGGCCTAGATGTAACCAGCAGACTATCTGAGCCCCCAGCTGAGTTCCAGCTTGTGCCTTTATGCCTGCCTAATTGGTCAGAAACAACATGCGTGGCTGTGTTCACAGGGTAATGGCAAGACATTAGAGTAGGCCGGGGGACCTGGCTTCTCCTCATGTCTTTTAGAAAGCATCAAATCTGTCTCTGTTACCCCTTCTTCTTCTTCTCATTTTATCTCCTTTCTCTTCCTTCCTTCCCTCCTGCTTCTCGGTGATGTGCCGCCCCAGGCATGTTTGTTGCCACGGCTCTGCCAACTATCCCCTCCCCATCTGCATCACTGGAGAGCCAGTGTGAGCTGCCCGGCTGCTGTCGTTGCAGATTGGCCCGTCTGCATTGTTGGTATTGTGTTGTGACATGGCTTCAGCCTATTTTCAAGATGGCTGAATCATGCTGTCAAGCCTTTGACCTACAATTTAGGCGTATCCCCAGAAGACAACATAATCTTTTTATGTAGTGGCCTTTGTTGGCCAGGATCTGGTTTCCCCCCATAGTGAGGACAGGAGCTTCTTATGGAAAGCTTACCAGACTGTTTTCATGGTCACCACAGTGCTGTCTAGCTTTCCGTGGGTTGAGAGGAAAATGTGTCTCCCTAGCGATTTTCTCCCTCATCAGCATTGGTGGGCAAATAGCCATTAATTAGCTGAATGCTTACAAGACCGTTCTAGCACGAGCTGGGTGTATTTTTTCATTATGATCACAATTAAGTCCCTAATCAAATGGGAGCAACGGTGCTCAGTGCTCATTAGGGAGCCATATAGAGTTCTGTTGTTTCCATCAAGGTTGGATGATGGGCCAGCTAGATAATTGCAATTTTAATTCATCCATAGTCGGTGGAAAGGCAGAGAAATAACAAATAAACTGATTCGATAGTCCACTAATGACTGTGTGTGAGAACAACCAGTCCGCTGATCATTAATTGGCCGAGAAGTGTCAGTGACAGGCTTTTGGGCACATTTCTTTCTACAAATATTACACTGGACAGAGCCAGCTGGATATGGAAGAGATGTATACATGCAATAGATTTTAAATTTTTTTTAAATAATAAATAAACCCTTCAAAACTCTTGGATAATTCATTTGACCAGAGGGAGCCAAGGCAGTCCAAAAATGAACTGTCAGTCCTGTGAAAAATAACACTCAGCAACTGCCAACGCTTGAAGATTTAAGAGCTTCTTTCAAATGACGCGCACCATTTGCTTAAAAACTATGGATAAATCCTTAATATTAAAAAAACAAACAAAAAACAACAACATGAAATTATTCTTCCAATTATTATTATCGTTTAAATCTTGAAAGATTATACTATTGGAATGGAGGGTCTGTTTGAGAGGATAAAGTCTTTTGAAACCTTTAATATCATAACAACAGCTTTTTTGTAAACTAAAAGTATCTTAACATAAGCTATCGCCTGTTTTATTTTCATTCCAGAACATTCCTTTGTGTTTTTCGAAGAGGAACGAGAAGAGTGGATGGTGATACAGTGCGTTTCAATAACAGGAAATGGGTGGAACTGGCTGTCCAGTTTCAGAAGTGACTGTGGCTTTCGGAGTCAGTTTTTGGTCACGTGTGTTGTTGTCAGTTAACGACCGTTACAGCCTGTAGAGGCAGGGCATCGTGCTGCACTAGTGTTCAACCTGTGATGCATAAGTTGGTAGTTGGTTGCTCCTTTTCCTTTTTGCTAAAATACCAAATAAACTGTAAGTAAGTGAAATTCCAGCTAATATTGAACAGATGCTAATATCATATTGGGCTGATATGAGACTAAAATAGGTTAGTGGTATCTGAGAATTTCCTCTCTTTTAAGCCTAATATGAGTAGTCATTTGTACTATTTTCAAACCCAGAGCTAGACAGTGTAAGCATTTTTATTTTTCACCAGTAACTCCAGTCTCAGTCAGTAAAAGGAACACATTGAATTATTGATGTAATCTGACAATTTCGTCCTCGATTTAGTGTCAGAAAATATAGAAAAATGGCCATCGCAATTTCCCAGAGCCAAAGGTGGCATCCTCTGAGATCTGACCAGTAGGTGGAAAAACCCAAATAAATGGAAAAGCAACAAATTTATTTTTTTTTACATTGGAGAAGCTGGAACTTGAAAATGGCTGCCATTTTTGCTTGAAAAGTGACATTTTAGATTAATGGACTCTCAAAATACTTCCCATCAGCTAATTGAGTAATCAAGTCATTATTTTGGCTGTGTTACTCATAAATGGCTAATAATGGACATTTAGTATGCAGCCTTGGTAGTGAGGGGAAAGTGGAATTTACAGTGCAGACAGCAGTGCCATAAACTCGAGCAGTCTCTCGGTCAATCAGCTCAAATCAGAGGAATCGGTGCGATTTCTTAGTTCTACCTTTATCCCTTGTGTTCCGACGAGGGTGCTTCTGAGTCATGCAAATGATATAATTAGACTTTTTATGTGCTAACTGTACCACAAGCTCGATCCATCTCTGAGTTAATGTGGTCCACAGTTAAGAGTGGAAACCTGCTGCGAACCAAACCTCCCCGGAAAGATGTGAGCCTGGTCATCAGCTCTTTCATAATGATGCCGGCTGCGGTCTTCTGGACACAATGGGAGCAATGCGGCTGACAATGTCATGGCTGTTATAATGACATCTCTGCATGACCCAGGCCAAAGATTGTGGCTTCCACCTGCAAGTAAAGAAATTATTCTGACGGGGACTGACATCATGTCACTCGGAGTTTACTCCAATTCAGAATGCACATTGAAAATGGCAATTCACATGAGAATGACAAAGTGGCAATTTCTGATAGTAGGCTATAATGGTAATTACAGATTTGATAAAAGAGCTGTAATTATGACAAAAGACTCTACGTCCAAGCTCTGAGATTTTAATGAAATTCACCGCCTGGAGTGACGTGAAATGAATTTACCCCAACTTGAATTTCTACTGAATTTAGTACTTTAGTCCTGAAAGTACTCCCTGCTCTGATATTTTCCTGCTTTTTTGCCCTTTGCCAATTACATGCCTGCAAGGGTTCTCAAGCCAAACACAGGCTTGTAGCTTAGCAACAGCTGAGTTTATTTTTATTTTGTTGCTAGCAAACCTGAAAGGCTTTATGTCCTTAACTGCGTAGTTTAACAGACGTATAAAGGAGTTAAATTGGTGCCTTAAAACCAGAGTGATGTATTGATAAAGCTCATCACTGAGACATGCTAACAAACAGAGAGGTAAAGGTGCTGCTCTGTTGCATGCAAAACTATAGACGTCATCCTGCAAATGTAGGGATTTCTCTCCTAAAAGGCATGTGTTAGCTTGAAACTTAGCTTGAAAGTAGCCCAAAGCATGTTAAAATGTAGACTTTTCTTTTGCTTCATCTCGCCTTTTTGCTAAATGAAAAGCATCATGTTAATATAACTTAATAAAGTAAATGTTAACATTTCTGCGCTCTCTTCAGATCTCTTCAAAGAGGTCAGGTTCATCAGTCTCGTCTATTCTTACGTCCACTGGTTCTTACCTTGCTGTAGCGATGTGGAAGTGTGCTGAGGGTGTGTTCTGTACACTCTGACATCACCATTGGGTGTGGTCAGAGGTGACAGTCCTGAAAACAGAAACCAGATGATAAATTAATTTGGGATCTATTAATATGTTTTTTCAGGACAAATACAGGCTATTAGTAATCAAGGAGACCAATTACTTACATGTGGATCCAATATACATTTTTCATTAAAAAGAAAAATCTTTGATGGACTGTAGAATAACTAAGTACAATTTACTCAAGTGTGACACTTATTTACTATTTTAAGGTACTTGCGTATTTCCATTTTCTGCTACTTTACACCTCCACTCCACATTTTGGAGGCTAATATTGTACTCCACTGTATTTATTGAATAACTCTACCTACTAGTCACCTGTGATAATTATAGACAATTGGTTTTAAATTAATTTAATTGATTGGCAATCGGACAAAAAATGACTGATACGGATAATGAGAAAAATGCTGTACATCGGATCAGATAATCGATAGATCCCTAGAATCAATGCGGTTTAGTTTTGCGTGTGTAAAGTTTTGTTGGTTGATACAACTTGGGTTTTTATCTCTGTAGCTCGGTTATGATATTAATTCCTGAGATGTGAACGTGGTGACATCTTTGAAAATGGGCTCACTGGGGCAAGAAACACGGAGCAGTCAGACAATAAGAACGATTGTTAATTGGCTCCCACTTTATTTTACTATAGCCGTGTGCAACAACTCCACGTCGGATAGGTCAAAGTTCAACTTTATTTCGCAATTACTTTTGTAAGTGTCATGTTATAAAAATATACCAATGGCTGAAGCTACATAAACAAAACCCCACTGTAAAGTGGTGGCAGATGTCACGTTAATTCTCTTAGATCTAAAAGTTACCACTTGTCAGAGCACTGAATGTAGAGTGTATATGGTGGGATGCAAAGCATCTGTGGACATTCCTGGCAGGTAAATCCAGGTAAATAAAGAACCGACGTATCTCTAGGGGATATGGAGAATAACGTGTGTGTGTTTGAGTGTGTGGAAGGATGTGGGGTAATAGCAGAAGTAACGCTGCCATTGTATTTTCCAAGTAAAATGAGATGGATGTTTGCAATTAATTCTGCTGTGACCGTTAGCTGAGGAGCCGAGCCCAGCAGAATGGAGCAGCTGAAACAGATGAGAAATGCAGTGTGTATGTTCGTGTATGTGTGTGTGCTTACTTCTACAGGTGTGTGTGAGTGTGTGAAGGAGGGGGACCCCAAGCAAACTGTCCTTTGAGGTCCACTGAGTCTCTACAGGAGGCGACTATATGCTGACCAGAGTAAATGATGGGACCCATCCAGCATCTGTTCCAGATTATGTCCCTTAATGTTGCGGAGAACACACTTTGCTCTGAGTGTTTTTAGCCACATACAACTAAGTGTATGGGACACGTACAGTGGGCCTTTATTTGTTAACATTTGAGGCACAAAGTGGCTGTCAACATTTTAACAAAATTAAATGTTGAGGGCATTTGTCCAGTGAGACGCTCAAATGTGTACATGCAAATGCATTAGATGCAAAAGTTAGACTAATTAAATAACCGTCACTGCCCTTTTGTCAACGTATAAAAGAGAAGGAGTTCATCTGAACATGCGTATGGTTCCATTATTATCTCTTTATTGTGTCCACTTCAACTCCTTAAGAAGTGGTATATTCTTTGAGCTGCATCCCGTTTTCAAAACTCTGGCTCAGTCTACTTATTGAGGCAGCTGCTTTAGCTTGATGAGCATTGTTGTTTGATGTGAATAAAAAGTGTTGTTGTAATTATACCTCCCTTCTAATACCTTCATCTGACACAACCTGTCTCCTTGTTTTGTACATCTAACTGAAAGTCATCATAGTGTATGCAGATCTTAAAACCCCGATAAGCTGTAATTTTCACAAATGGTTTTGTTTGACCCTCAGGTTGTTGCACCCAGACCACGTTGCTATAACTGACATGATGAAAATGCTGTGTGTGTTGTATTTTAAGTAGAAAAGATACTGGAAGGGTACAAAGCTCTGATAACAAAAGGGGCCATTTATTTTCAGTAAACTACAGTGTAACTGGACGCCTGATCCAAGTCTTTTAATCACTGCTGTAAATCAAAGTCTCCCTATCTGATCCCTAACTGAAGTCGCATCCTATAGATTGGCATCCGTGTCGGTGTAGGATTTAAACTAATGAGAAAGCAGTGGGCTATTAACTAATATGGATTGGTTGTATTTATGGTCTGGGTTGTGAGGGGATGGTGTGCATATGTTTGAATAATTCTGCATAACAGTTTTATACATTTTTTTTTTTTTTTTTTTTTGGGACCAGTGCAACAAAGCAGGAAATGGGAGGAATTATACTTTCTGGAGTTGTTTTTGTTTTAGTCACAGGGCAGCGGCTGTTCACCAAAAAGAAAACTAAAAAAGAATATGTTAAAATATTTGTTAATGTTTGTATGCTTCAGTGTGACATGTTGAACTCTGTGATCTCCACGAGCTGTCTAAGATAGTCGCACTGAGATAAAAAGGACTGAGCATGACATTTAGGATTCATAAGCGATGGTGAATTATACAACAAGTGGAGCTTTTCAGTGCGCCGCGTCGACTCATCTGTTTTGTATTCCCCAAGGCGGCCGGCCAAGATTTGGATGCGTGTGTTTTCCTTTGCTTGGTTCTGAAACAATGCCTCCAACAGCAGTGCTATCACACACGCAGGGGTCTGTTGGCCAGAGGGAACTGACTCGTTTTAGCAGGGAAGTCGACACATGAGTGAAGTTGCAATGCTAACAGAGCTAAGGGAGCTAACAGACCAGAAAAGCCCAAACCAAAACAAACAAAGGGCTCTTGTTAGGCAGCATGGGCTGACACAGGCAGACCGAGCTGACACTGGAGGAGTTGGCTCAGTGACAAAAAGCAACATTCAGATTCATGCAGAAGCCTATCGGGCCATCAGCAAGATGGATATAGATGCTGCTTTCGGAAACTTGGAAGTTAACATTCAGTGTCAACTTACTGCTGCGAGGCTTTCTTTTTCAGTCAGACTACCCACCTCTGATTTGCTTGATTAATCGTCTGGTCAATAAAATGCCGGATATAAGCGAAAAGAGCCATTATGATTTCCTTGAGTGCAAGGCAACATCTTTAGTTCGCATTTTTTGTGTCGGTTGAACAAAAGCAAAACAATTTAATTTGTTAGACAAAGTCAAGCAGTGTATCCTTACAACTGAGCAACTGGACGAAGGTAATATTTCAAATATAGCAAACAATTTATATTATGAAAGCAGTTTTCCCTTTTTTTACTTTCCCCTTAAATAAAAGGGAATGAATGCACTTGCAGGGCACCTTTCATTACTTTGGTGCTATTAATACACTTCCAGTTATTATTATTATTTTTTTTTTAGATGATTCCTTTCATGAAGGAACTTCAGAGAACTGTTGTGCTGCACATTCCCCTCTGTGGAAAGTACACACCACGTGTAAGACTCAAAACAAAATGGGCCTTTTATATAAAAAATGTATTACAGTGTATAGAGTTGAAATTGACGTGTTTGCAGTGCGCTTGTCTTGAAGAAACTCCAGTTTGCATCCTCCTAACTACATTCTGTTGTCATTTTATGGTACACACTGTGCCCTTTACTCAGACACGAGTCACTAGTTTGAAAGGATTAGTCAGCTTGATTGCATGTGCAGATTTAGCAAGTGCTCATGAGTGGCACGGCCAGAAGAAGTCGCTAAGTTTGAGCAATCATGACCTATAGCTCATATGTAATGTTCATGCATCTGTGCACTCTTGTCACTTCTGGCCACTCGGGACTAGTCCATTTTTGGAGGTTATCTTGGGACTCGCACTGGGCGATTCATCTACTCCTCCCTGTGTAGTGAACTCATTTGTCCAGTGCCCGCATTAATAATTTATAGTGAGTGTGAACGAAAGGGAATCTTAAGCTTTCTGTTTGTGGCGCTCGTCTTCAGTCTCCTCCTCCTTTTTTTGCTCCCACTCTTTCATCTGCAGGCCTGTTGTTCAGACTGCCCTGCTGTTGTGGAAATACCGTGCTGCTGTGTTGTGTATACGCTGCCTGTCAGGAGAGAGAGAGAAAGAGATCATTTTCTTATCTACCCGACTCCGATCATCCTGTGCCCATCAACAGTGCCCATGTTAGGATGCGCTGTTAGCGTCGCTGGTTAGAGGTCATGGTGATTCATTGACCGACGTGATAATCTGGACTGTAATCAGTGCTCTCTCTCACATTGTGAGGTCTGCCAAGTCAATTTTGTCGACGGTGTCGCAAATCAGCCGTCAAAAATGTATAACACAGCCGGGTAAATTGTAAGACAGATCAACACGTTGCTGTCAAAGGTTAGGCAGGCTGTGTGTGTTTCAACATGCGCGGGCATGATGAAGCTAAATATGCAAGACAGAGTTATTTAATCGCTCGCAGCGATTTGGTCACTGAGGCAGGTGATATGATTCTGTTAATTTAGGCCGAGTTTGTTGGGCCTACATGTCTAACGAGCATGGACAAGAAGGGCGTGCGTTTCACTGAAAACATTAGTTCATGTCCACAGTATGTAGGCAGCCACACTGAATGCATCGTGTCATTATTAGGCTTGAAGTCATCAGGCTTAAGTGACTGTGGAAGCCACAAACATGAACGCAATTCTAAGCGATTGTGGAGCCTCAGTTCCAATGAACTTCAGAGTATCAGGTGTGTGTTTGCATGTCAGTGTGTGGACATTCTGCGTAGTGCTGCACAATATATTGTTTCAGCATCGACGTGGCAATGTGCCACGTGCAACCGTCCCATCGCTGGACACGCATTAAGTGAGTTTGTCTCCTAAGGCCGTTTATCATAGATTAGGCATATATTTTGACATCGTCAGAAATGGCATGCATATGGAAATGTCTAAATGTTTACATGTAAATAACACAGCTGCGGCACACAACTCGCTTTTATAAAGTTTATTGAGAAAGGTGTAATTTGTCCCAAATGCCTCTCAACCTGAAACCGAAAGTGGAGTGGTAGAAGTAAGGGGGTGGATTTGTTGTTTTTGCAAGAGGATAAACTTTTAAAGTAGCCAAAATGATAATGATTATGATTACCTGTGTATCTGTACATGAAGAACACACTGCATGTTATGTGGTGGCATTTCCTGCATTGTTTCACCGTGGCAAAATATTCATCGCAGTATATGTTGCAGAAAAAAACAAAAGATATTCCGGTTTCTTTTCTTTCTTTCTTTTTTTTTATATCGTGCTGCCCCAATTCTGTGGTCTGTTTTCTTTAGATTTTCTTGAATGTGTCTCAATATTGCAGCCAGGAGAGAATTAAAGTGAGTCAGTTGTTGTGGATTAATTCACTTCATTCACAGAGCAGCTGTAAATTATATTGATATCACACTTGGGATGGCAAACTCTTTCAACTCTAACTCTACTTTGGTGATGGCAAAGCAGTAAAAACAGGCCAAATGCAACTGCTCTTTGTTTGTATTTCTTTATTTATAACAGTGCTCTTGATTGATTTACCTCGACGGAAATATACATTATAGCTTCTGGCAACATTTTTGTGTTGCCACTCTCAGTCCAACAGCACTGTGAGTGCGTCTTGTACTGAAATTACACTTTCTGTCTGCCACTAGCATGCAGTAACACCCTCAATCCAAAATTCATAAATTCAACTTCCATCTCTAATCCTGTTCCAATGCGTAGGAAGCTGCACAACAACTCAAAGAGGGTAGCTGGCTGATGATTAAAAAGCGCTGCTACTCCCACATTGTTGGACACTAAAATCTACTTTACTGGATAAAACCCAGTTCAAACAAAGACCCACATTGAAGTGTTGTTGCCATGGGCTTTGCATGCAGTCTTAATTTTCTTCATCAAAATGGCCACATCTAATCTCGTACCCTGATCACTTTAACCATGTGGATATATCACAAGCTATCCTTTCTTTACAGAGTCTCCTTGGGGTGCCCCACTTTATGTCTAGTGTAATACACCACCACCCATGTGATTAAAATGATGCTAAAAGGTCCAGTGTGGGGGGTTACACAGAGGTTTAGACATGTTCTGAAGATTTAGGACGCCTCATGCATTCGTGCAAATGAAATGCTTCATTTAACCGGGGTATAGCAAAGTAATAAGCCTTGATATATTTTAAAAGGCTATTTTTCAGTCTTAGTCCCTAGACAGATGTTTTTTGTTACAAAATGTAAATTTAACTGTTCTCTGAAATGTCTCTTATTTCCTAATAAAATGGGATGTTGGTAAATTGGTGAAATCCTTGTGCATTTTAGGCGAGGCTGGCATGCGCTTAACCACAAAGTCCCAAATCTCCAACATGCATAAATCTCATAAAAAATATTGTGTGTATTTAAAAAAAAAAGATGAATTACAATTTGACCACAGTTCTGGTACCCAAAATTAGACTCAGGAGGCATGGTAAAAATGTGCTTATCTTATGTCAAAAGACGGCTCAGAGAAGACAGAACCAGCCAAAAGGCAAAGGCAGACAGGCATGGTCGTAGGCACGCAGATGATAATCAAAATATACAGGCAGGCAAAACAGATTACAAACTGGACCTCCAAGGCAAACATGATGATCTTACACACTGTAATGGATAGCTATCCGAGCTATCCTCTATATATACGATACAGTATGCTGTGTTAGGAATGAGGAGCAGCTGAGTGGGCAGATGACTGGGTCAGGTGATGTGGGAAATTTAATAGCGGCGGCTAGTGGGCATGTGCGAATCGGTGGGCTTGGAATGGAGACAGAGGTCAGCAGTGTATTCACAACACGGAGATCAATCGGATGAACTCAAGATGGAAGAGAGGAGGATTGAGCAGCTGTCGCGATGACGAACATTTGTTTTGAATTTCTTTGTGATTTCTTGTGAAGTTGGTGTAACTTTTGAAGAATTGGTTATTTCATAGTGATCTTTGTCAAATTAGCGCAAGTTTTCACAAACTGGGAAGAGACCCCGCGGTAGGCCTGGGAACGCCTCGGGATCCCCCCAGGAGGAGCTGGAAAGCGTTGCTGGGGAGGGGGATGTCTGGAATGCCCTGCTTAGCCTGCTGCAACCGCGACCCAATGCCGGATAAGCGGAAGATAATGGATGGATGGATGGATTCACAAACTTCACAAACCTTTCAGGGCTGCTCTGTCCTGTCTTTGACTCTTGAGATAGAACTCTCTTTTGCCTCGCCCCTCCAGTAACATTAGTGCTGAATCAGCCCCTTTTTTTGTCCATTTAACATTTGAACATGGATGTTAATCAACCAACTCCTCAGGGGATCTGCAGTATCCTGACATGCATTAGCATAAACGGTACTGCTCCTAAATGCTCATGGGACTCTGGCATGCCATTTTGGTATGCATGCTGTAGCACCCGGCTATTCTTAATGAACTTGTCCTCTGATGAAGTTCATAAACAGCCACGCTCCTTTATTAATGCATTAATGCAGGCTCATGTGCTTCTCCTTTTTACCTTACCTGTGTTAATGTACAATATATTCTCTTTTCCTGCTCTTTCTTAGACTATATTACTATACATGGAAGCAGTTCTGTCCTAGGTTACCTCCCCAACTTGCACCTCACCTCCTTGCAGACTATGTGTGGATAATTATAAGTGTGTCTAGAGCAGATTTGCCCCCCATGGTGTCTAATTTCAGATCTAATCTAATTTCTAGAGAAATCAGTAAGTCTTTTTGGCCTCAAACTATTCTAAGTGACACATAAGCACTTCAGTGAAACCAGCTGAGCAGCTGGAAACAATTGGTTAAGGTTTTCTCCCAGGTCCTGAGGCAGGAAACAGGAAATGGACTCAGCAGAGCTAGTTGTTTTTTTTTTCAGCAGAGATCAACGTTATCAGTGTCAGCTGGCTGCATTTGGCCGTCTCACTGTCAGCCTCAGGCCATTCTGACATATCAGGGTTAAGGGTCACCTCACACTCATCCACAACAACAAAAAGCAGTACAGGAATCAGGGACAGGAATTTCCTGCAGCCTGTTATTGACACTGCAAAGGTCCATGAAAGCAGCACTTGAAAAGTGCCCTTTCAGCATTTCGCAGTCACCCGCCCCCATTCTGCTAGGAATACTGCCTTATTACATTGGACAACATAAGGAAAACAATTGAGATTTATGAGTCATGTGGCTGTGTGCACTAACATTCTGCTTTCTTAGCTAAAGGCGAGCTGTAAGTCAGCGCTCCTTCACTCCTTCCTCCTCCATCATTCAGTCTTACCTCGTAATCCTGCAGCTTTTCTCCTTCAATCCCCTCTTCTTCTCTTCCGTCTTTTGAAGTGTGTTGGAGGTCTTATAAGTCCCCTGTATCATTTCTGGCCCGATAACCCCACAAGACATCTGGTTTTAATGGGGTTTTTGCAATTAATCGAAATATTGCTAAAACGCAATGTGGAAAAGTGCAATGTCAAATCGCAGGAGCTGCAATTTTTTAAACAAGTAAAATGTGTCACAACTGTCGTTCAAGAAGCTTTTTTACTCAGAGGCCAAGTTGACTGGAAGATGAAAAAAGTCTGCATATTGGGTATGACTAAATTATTTAAAAATACTACAGTAAAACAACTTGCTTGGGGACTTGAGGACCCGCTGTAGAATATTGTGGAGTTTGCTGATAATAATTTCATTAGATTTTTAAAGAATCTTTAAAATCTGCCTATGTAGAAATGAATGGGATATTATTATCTAATTCTTAAACATGCTGTAGTGAAAGAGCAAAGAATTAATGACAGATGTATGAATTTCAACAATGGGGGGGGGGATCCTGTTGTACCCTTGTGTCCATTTGAGTATCAATTTCTGTTTTTACGCGGTGCACTTGAATGAACCATGATTTCCCTGTTGGCGCCCAAGCACTATGCAATATAAAGCAATGTATATTTCAGAGTTTACAAGGTGCACCTGAATGCACCATGAAGTCCCTATCCCTATGTATGTCCAACTCAGCAGCCAGAAAGCGTGCACTTGTGACACCAAAACGCGGTAGATTGCCGAATGTGACAAATGTAACTTATTGCAATCATGTCAAAATAATCTCTATGAACCTTCACATTAATACGAGGGAAGATTACCCCCAGCTTTTGTTGGAGTGAATGCCTTTTATTTTTTGCTGAGCTGTAACTCCCTTTAGCTCCGTTCATCCCAGGCATGCTGATGTGCACCTTGAGTACACCGGCATAAAAAAGGCATGAAACTGTGCACTCGTCTACCCTTTCTTCAAACATTTAGAGTTAGGAATGAGTTTTACTGACAAAGTTTATTTTTGGGCAGGCACAAGTGCAGCAACCAGCCTCCCCAACCCGCTTCGTATTGTGACACCGATGGTTTATAAGCAAGAGCTCATGCAGCCTGAATTCAAAGGTAAAAAATGTACAGATTGGTGTTTGTATGTGTTCACTTTTCTCTGAGGTGTGTTGAACAACGCCCTGAGGCTGAATACTGCAAGAAGGACCGACAGGTCCTTGTTTTGCCTCTCTGCTCAAGACAGTCTCATCCCAGGGTTCTCCTGTAGATTACAGCTAAGTATACAGAATGGAAAAGGAAGAAAGTGCGTGTCTGCTTTTGTTTTGTGTGCGTTTGATTTGGTACAGGAATGTACTGTATTTCCCTGAGAAAGCCCTGTAAGGCATGCATGATCCTTCTCTATTTTCACTTCCATTGGAATGAGACCTAATGTGCAAAAGCAATTTCCCATATGCCTCACCAGAATCTGAGGAAAAATTACTCAGCAGGACCATCTAATCTCCAATTCCCAATACTCCTTTTTGCGAACCCAAACAAACACATAGGGGTATTCCAGTACAGTTTTCCCTACAGTATCTCTGACAAAACTGCTGCTGTAGGTCCTGGGGAGAAAAGGCCACGCTGGAAAATCACTGTGGAGATCAATAAGGCAATTTTCTGTCGGGTCAGCAGCTGACACTCAGGTTATTTACTCTGAGGGGGCGAGGGTGGGGTAGTGGCATATGTTGGTAGACATATTGCCTTGCTTACCTAATTTCTCTGAACAGTTTGATCTATGACAAACAGCTTCTGCAAGGACCTAGAACAGTCAGGGGATACACCTCCACCAAGCTTTTACTCAGCGTCTCTTCCTTCATACTGGGCAGCTAAAATAACAAATGTAACTATCGGCTTGTCGTCTTAGTTACCCACCCAAAACCCCATAATGACTGTGTCTGTCCCCCGACCTCTTAATTTGATTAAATCAAATGTAAAAAGAAGAGGAG
>JBBPCS010050546.1:0-18930 GCA_037974645.1 Hollardia meadi
CTGAAATACTCAGACCAGCCCGTCTGGCACCAACAACCATGCCACGTTCAAAGTCACTTAAATCCCCTTTCTTCCCCTTCTGATGCTCGGTTTGAACTTCATCAATAAAAAATAAACAAAAAAATTGCAAAATAGCTCAAAACAGAATATAATTAAAAACAACAACTAAATATAAGATATATATCAATAGAATATCTATAGAATAAACAATATAAAGAATATACTAGAATTCACTAAATATAGTAAAATATAAACATATATATTACATATTTTTTAAATAATAATATTTATATTTATATTTAGAGCACTTTTCAAAATCAACATCACAAAGGCAGAAAAATAAAGAAATAATCATAAAATCAAAAACATTTTAAAACAAGTTAAAAAACAGAACATATAAAAACAAGAACTACAACAAGAATTAAAAATAGAATCAAATCAAATCAAACATAACTACTAACTAAATCAGTGAAATAAATGTAGTGGAGTAAAAAAGTGCATTAATTCCTTCTGATTTGCTCTCAAGCATGAATCACCTCATAATTGTACTTCAGTAAAGTACTTTATTATTATTATTATTATTAATAATAATAATAATAATAACATTATTACTCATTATTATTATGTCATTATTATGTTTATTTGTTTTTATGTATCTTTTAATAAATTTCATATTGTCAACATCAATGTGGTCAATACACCAACACACAGAGCTGAAACGAGTAGTCGATTGATCCATTAGTCTGTGAGGATTCCCTATTTTATCTTGTCTGATGTGATAATAAATCAAATTTGTTTGGGTTTGAAATGTTGTTCAGACAAAACAAGTAATTTGATGACATCACTTTGGGCTTTAGGAAATTGTGTCACAGCTTTCTGATATTTTATAATACAAACGATTAATTCGATTCGTCAAGAATATAATCCTCAGCTTAATTTGTAATGAGAATAATTCTGTTAGAGAATGCCTCCTCTAATGATCGCACTTTTGAACAGTGAATCTGAGGTGAAAGTTATTTTATGAGAAGAGAAATATTTACCGAGCTGTCCAAAGACCCGTTTCCATCTGTGTCATAGAGGCGAAACATAACTGTGGAGACAAAAACAAAATGTCATCTACAGTATTAACACGCTCTCCACCCCCCCACCCCACCCCCACCTTTGAAGTGAACATTAGAAGCAGTTATTGGCAGCAGAAGCCACAACACTCACTGCTCCATAAAACTGCGTTAACGTCGCTGAGTACTTCACTGCATTAAAAAAATACAAAACAAAACCCTGTAAACATCTGAATGCAGCAACATTAGGAGCCCCCCCCCCCCCACTCAAAAGTGTCACCATGGAAACAGACAGCTCCCACATCCCAGCTGTTATTGGCTGTTTTCTCTGACATCATGGTGATGCTCGAACACCCTCAAGGCTGATCGTAACACAATGGTTACAACATCGTGACCTGGCTGCAGATCATTTCCACACTTATGGCCACATCTCCACCTCCACGTGAGGTGCAGCAGAGGGCGTGTGCGCTGACATCATGAGGCGTCGACGTCAGATGGCGGTCCGCCAGGCCGCTAATGAGGAGCTAATTGCCAGTTTCCTGACGGGGTGTGACCTTTTGGTGCAGAGAGAGGGGGATGTGACGGTGGCGTCTGGTGCCGGGTGGAGGTTGACGGTGTTACGAGGAGGCGACTGTGGTGACCCAAAGAGGCCCCAAATAGGTAATAAAGTGCAAAAGATGACGAGAATTGTTGTTAATTTCTGTCTCCAGTGGAAATGTGTTGGACAGAGAAAAATCTCTGGAAAGAAAATGACTCTTCCTGAAATGATTTCTTTTAGGACGATATTTTTCTCACAAATAAGATGCAATACAAGACATACACATGTCTTTGCAGGGTAAATAAAGTTGTATTGAATTGAATTAGAAGTTCCAAAGTAGCTTCAGTGAAAACCAGTTGTTTTCTGACGAGTCCTAGTTTTTTCATGTGAAATTTGGGCATTCTAAAGTGTAAATTACATCTTGTGAGAAACTCGGATCACACTTATTCAGAAAGTCCAATATTTTCAAGAGAGTCGTACTAATTCAACAAAATGTGCTTGTTAGACTAATACAGATATTCAGCATCTGGTTTTAGACTTCATTTTAGGGTCAGATCAAAATTTGTTGGGATTCAAATAAAAATGAGATTAAAAAAAACAACAACATTTATTTAATTCTCCATAATCTGACACTGTTTAATTGTCCCAAGCTGTAAATGTACGGTATATAAACATCATCAAACTATGGCTACCAGCACTGACGTGTCTCTTTCTTCAGTGACACCTTGTGTTGGACACATTAATCTTTAATTTTAACATAATCTCAACATGATATTAAAGAGTTAAACGCTTTTGGAATCAAGCAAAAGAAAATCTGCCAAGGTGGCGAGTTTTTATCTCTTATCTATAAAAAAAAACAACAAAACACTGTGTTTGCTGGAATCTAAGGTTTGATTCTACCATATTGTGTTTTTTCATCTTGACATTTGTGTTTGATGAATTGCTAGAATTTGCTTGTTTTAGACGAAACACCAGCACAGAAACTCCTCCACTGAAATCAGAGCAGTGTTCTTAAAAAAGCCAGCAGAGGGAGCCACCCACCTCTGAAATAACAACAGTGTGGCTCACAGCGTTGGAGGGAGAGCACTCACTGAGGTAATCCATGATGTGCTCACACACAGGCTGCGTCGGCTGAATTATTTAGTCATCCCTGCGTTTAATGAGTGCTACTCTACTCAATTATTCAGCAGATGGATGAGAATTACAGCAACACAGGGGGAAAAAAAATGTTGATGATGTCCAATTAAGCTCTTTAACCTTGTGAATAAATGATGTGATAAATGCTGTGAAGATATGTGGGAAGATGTGTCAATAAACTGCGAACACGACGCTACAAACACCCAGTTGGAGGAGCAGCAAAGATCAGTTCAAAAGAGGTGAGATAAATAATAAACAGAGCAGGAATAGTTCAATAGACTGAATTTCATTTGATCAAATCTAAAAATAAGAGCTCCAATTTTTAAAAAAACAACCTGAAAACATGAAGGACAATAACTTTGGTTGTATGTAGAACTTATTTAAGTTATTCTTTTCACCCGGGGGAAAGAATAACAAGAACATGTATACCAACCACCGGATACACCAGAGACAACTGGAAACTCTTATTTGAAAAAGAATAAAACGCTGAAAAACACGCAAAGAGACTGAGACAGACACAATAAGACAGAGTACAAGAGAGAGGAAGAGGAAGATATGAAGCAAATAAACATTTATATGACAGCTTACATTAATAGTGAAGATAAATACAAGACTGCATCATCTGTATATTGAAAAAAAATTAAATAGTTCTGCCCAAACAGTCAAATTTAAGTATTTTAAAAGTAAAAATCTAATCTAACACTAATCTAAAAATCTAATTTTATTGCATAAGTTCAACGTAAAGTTTTGATCATGTTGAGTGAATGTGAAGAAATTAAATAACTTAGTCTGAAATTAAATTAATGCAAAATTATGCATAAACCTTATGTGTTTATTCAATTAGTACATTTAAAATTAAGGAGAACATACAAAAACATAATATAAGTGTTTATTATCCGAGTATTATACATTTCACTTATGTAATAAAATTAGATAGATATTTTTTTTTTTAGGTTTTTTTTTAGCATTACTTAAAAAAAACTCAGTATCTGTCTGGTATAACTTTTAAAAATTATTAATACTCCGTCTTATCAAAGTCCCGTGCTTGTTTGGGTTGTGTCCTAATGTGACATTAACCTCACAGACAGAATCAACAGTCAATAAACTGGTGTTTATGAGTGTTAAAGGTATATTATACCTGAGTAACAACAGGTCTGCTTGAGGCTACATCATACTGACATAAACATGACTTAAACTGACAAACTGTGAAAAAAGGACAAAACTTAACTTGCTTTTCTTTTATAAGTGGTCATATATAGGCCCAATATAGAAAATAATAAACTGCTAACAGCCTGCACTTCATCTGCAACTAACAACTATTTTCATTTTTGATTAATCCGATTATTTTCTTAATCAGTGGATTAAACATTCTGTCTATAAAATATGAGAACATTGTGATAAATGGCTTCAGCATGACGTCTTCACTAATAATTTCAGCTGTAATCAGGACTCTTCATCATGTGTTGTTGCACATCATAATAAAAATGTAAAATTAAAATGGGTTTTGCTGTGTTGAGGCAAAGAAAGACTCTTGATAGAGACATTAATCTGAATATTACAGCCACATTGTTAACGCCAGTGAAACTTAAAGAAATTCGGAGAGGATTAACATTACATCTGGAGGTGTGAAAGAAAATATTCTCTGTTCTGTTTCTCAGAAATGTGCCTTTCTGTTCTGGACCGCATTGTAAAATTAACAGGATGTGGGCTTTAACAGACATTCTGCACACTGGTGAACTCATATTTGGAAAAAATGCCACCAAAGTGCCTCTTGGATGCCTCTCGAGTGGACAAAACATGGTGCCGTATATGCTGCCCTATATGTGCTAGAATATTAGTTGGCCTCCCTGTGCCTCTAAATGGTTAAATAGTTTATAGTTCCCTCTGTGTTTTTATTACAGAGGTGTAGTTATAACAGCTGAGTCATATAATTTTGTATTTGTAATTTTGGGTTTGTAACTGTTTCACGATCACGAATATCTGCATGCTGGTGCCCTTATGAATTTTTATTGCCCCTGCCCACTGATTCTGCAGGACATGCCAACTTTTTCAAAAAAAAAAAAAATAGAGATCTGTGTTCACTGACAAACAGTAGGATATAACAGCTGTAATTACCACTGAGTCAAGGCTGAATTAATAGAGCAATGAATCCAGTCCTAATGGGGCTTCAGTCTGCATATTTGGCTTTTCACAAACAGTGTAAGAAGCAGCGCTTAGATTAGATTACCTGGGTAGCTAAATACTACAGTGGTTATTTAAAGGTGTGATTTGTAAGATATGGCCATAATTTTAATTTAAAACGTTCAAAAAAAAAAAAGAACTAACATTATAAACAGAATGTGAAGAAACAGCAGTGTTGACGTTATGTCAAAGATGTATCGTGTTGCAGAGATATCTACTGAAGTTAGCATGCTAACCAGCTAGCCCCAGCCCGCCCTGTCTCGAGCTTACTCAGTTTCACAAGCTCTCGTAGCCTTTATTTGAATAAGTAAACAAAACAAACTCACAAAATGTCAAGAGGGGAAATATTCTTACACCTATTTTCCTTACGAAACAGGAAAATATACCTGCACACCTTCTGAATTCAAGTTTCTCTCTTTTACTGAACTAAGAGGAGCTTAATTGCCTTGTTAAGTCATCGTAAAACACACTTCATTCAGACAAGACATAAACTAAATAAAACTCAACAAAAGCATTCTGGTTTGTCCAAAGTAAATCCTCAATTCACAGAGTAAGACGTGAAAATAATCCATCTCTACATGCCGTTTTCAGTCACTGCTAAAGGCCCAATGCTATCTCGCTGTTCTGCCGGTCTCCTCTCTCCTGTCCCGCCTGGTATGTCCTGTCGTCCCCAGAGCCATAACATTAATTTAGTCCATGTCGGAGCCTCTGTAAATCACCTCCGTACTGTATCCCCTGTCATCAAACTGGCCTTCACCGCTCTCAGAGGCTGTGTCTGTACCAGCTTGGTTTTCAGCCGTGTTCAGCTGCGGAACCTGGTCGAGCTGAGTCCCCTGCCCTCGGTGACTCCCCCTGTGATACGGTCACGATCGAGGCAGACTTCAGTCATGCAGTAGGCACGCTAGCTTGACTGCTAAATGAGCTAACAGTCACTACAGCTACAGCCAAAGATTACACAGCCCAACTTACAGCCATTAACATGCTTACAGCAGACAGTACAGTGAGAGCAGTTGGCAGTTACTCTGCTGCCCCCTATATTTTTTGGAGGTACTGTACCTTCTTTTTCTGAAAAATTGCTCTTTTAAAACTTGAAACATCGGCTACTTAGTGTGACTGCATGTTGCATTTTTCCACAAAGCAGCAGAGCAAAGATTCATGGTAATAACTTTGTCCTCTCTTGCCCTTTGTCTTTTTCACTGAGCTTCAGTCTGACCCCTGACCTATCTCTGCGATGCATAAACCTACAGGTTACTGAACCTCAGATGCTTCTTGTATATCGACAGAGAAACCAAAAGCCATGTGATATCGGGTGACACTCACACTCAAGCTTGTCCTCCGGACGCCCGCCCTCCAGCAACGAGAGGTAACACACGATGTCCTTCAGCTGCACCGTATCCAGAGGCTGGGGCAGCGCGGATGTCTTCAGAGGGGTCGAGTTGCCTTTGATCAGCTTCAACCCTGTAGGGAGACAGAGATGAAAGGTCAAAACATCCTCCACAATGCCTCTAATGTTAGTCCAACAACCTGCTGGGTGAGGATTCCTGACATTATTCATACAGGCGTATTGATCAGTGGTGGGTGGTGTTCAGTTGTCCAAAAGGAGAACACACAAATAGTCCAGATTTAGCCTCATCAAACACTTTGTTTTCAGAGCAGGGCTGTATTCTTGCAAGGGACTTTAATGGATTAAACATCTGTAATGTTCAACCTTGTCTCATTGTGTTTAAGGGATTTGTAAGATGTTGAGTCTTAATCCTGGGTTGTCAAATACTGACACTTTGGGTTGGTGGGTCAGGCCGGCTACCAACTCGAATCATCGGTATTTGACGACCCGGGAAACCCATAAAGTTGCTCCACATCAGACAAAATTAGCAACCCAAGGTAATTAAACTCAAGTTAAATGGATATAGAGCTACATATTGACATTATGCAGTAATTTTAATCCCCCCTTGATGAGCTTTGCAATCACACAACCAATTTGAATTGTCCAATAACTTGAATGTACTATCATCCATCCCATCTGACATGAGCATGGCATTAGTTCTGTGCTCCAGGGCATTACACACAGTGAACTGAATACTGGGCAGGGATGGTTGAATTAAACCATCAGGGCCATGACAATAAGAAGGCAATCTGAGCCTGAGGCAGAAGCTGTCAATTCACTGGTCAACCTACTTTCTAACCCTCACTTATAGTATGTCCTCGTGGACACAAGCAGTGAAAATGGTATTCATTTGTAGGGTTCAACCTCAGAGATACGGTGAGGAGTAGAACTGCTGCTTCTTTGTGTTGAAAGGAGCCAGTTGTTATGGTTTGAACATCTGATTTGGATGCCTCTTAGATATCTGTATGTCAATGTAAAGCCGTCCACATCAGTCTTGGACGACTTGAACAGATGACGTAGCGCAGCGTACTTTCCAAAGCAACAAAGTGCCACGAGGGGTAGAGGTTGGGGTTGAGTGGAGGTTCATACACACGACTTTCACCCAGGAGACCGGAGATCACGTCCCGTTTGAAGTGTCACCAGTCATTTCCGAAGCCTAACCATGTGGTTTTTGTGCCTTAACGTTACCAAACATCAAAGGGTACCTTGTGCGTCTGGACAATATGCGAAGGGCGCATGAGAAAACATCGGTATGTGACAAGCTGGGATGAGAACGGGTTGAGAAGGCACAACAAAAATCTGCGATCATTCTTCTTTTCTCACTATAACACTCTCACCAAGGAGGTATGATATGGTAAATTATTCATAAACTTTTAGGAAGTAGAGGCCCGTGTGCAGACAGCAGCAGTTTAGAGTAGACAGTAGTGGTTAGTTCCCCTTATCTGTACTCAGATGAGGATGCCGGGTGGTGGGAGGACTAACAGTAAACACAACTGGATCAATGAGACCCTGACAACACACTCACATACAGTAGGCTGCACTGATTCACTTTCCCACATGCTCTATGAGGTAAACAAATATTGAATCCACGCGTCAGGTGATGTTTTTAGTTTACCCACGTTTTGTAACCTTCATTAGCCTTTACAGCTTTTATCTTGATATAAAAACATTTGGTGTTTAACATATAGAACATTTGGGTTATTTACTGTTGATGAAAATATGAACATTTCTTGTATTAAATACTTTTTTTTTCACCAAGAGGAAAATATAAAAATAGACAATGAAAAAAACAGGGTGTCCTTGGAATTAGTACCACTAGTAGTAATTATGGTTGTTCTCAGGTAATTTTTTATTATAAATGTGCCACTGTATGCTGCCAGTAACTGGGGATAATTCTTTTTTTTTTTTAACCTTATAATAAATCTTTTGATTCTGCTGTTCAGTGACAGTCTGAAAAAAACATTAATTCCATTATTTCAACCACTGTGCTTGTTTCGGATATCGACATCTTTCAATAACCACAGTTTGTTTACACACGACATGCTCAGTTGTTGCTCATTAAACCTGCAGCAGGTATTAGCCTAATGAGCAAAAACTACACATAATTCTTGTGAAACCTGTTGCTGAATCTAAATTGCCAGACAATCACTTACTTTAGTTTAATGGTCTTATTATTTAAGGATGCTTTTTCTTGTGGTTGTGAGATTTGATCATTTTGTTTTCAGGCCTTGCTTGTGTCCTATTTCCAAAGTCACCTATGACTCATATCAAAACACAAGTAATATGAGCACTAATTGTATGCGCATTCCTTAGAGTAGGGCTGCAGATAATTATTTTCATGATTAATCGATTCATTGTTTAGTCAAAAAACTGTTACAAACGGGCATCGCAACTTCCCAGAGCCCAAAGTGACGTCTTCTTTTGTCCAACCAAAAGTGTTGTTGAGTGTCCAAAACCCAAAGACTCTTCATTTACTGTCATAAAAGACAAAGGAAAGCAGCAAATCATGACATTTAAGAAGCTGGAACCAGCAAATGTTTGACATTTTTGCTTGAAAAATTACTTAAATGATCAAGTGATTATCAAATAGGCTAGCAAATAATTTTCTTTTGATCGACTAATTGTTGCAGTTCTATGTCAGAGGCTGAAATTGGACAAAATGTTAGAAGCTGTGCAGTCCATGTTTTAAACACAACCAAGTGTCAAAGTGGATAAAGAAATGTGACAACATGTCAGACACCTATGTCCAATCAGGTGCACGTCAGCCTTCATTATTCACCTCAGATATCAGACAGTCAAGAAAATGTGAAGCCGAGTGTCAGTGCAGGGGAACACTGGCTGAGCCAACAGTGGTCTGACGATGTGCACCATTTTAATATCAGTAACTCATTACCACACACAGTAGTATAAATGCTGCAAACAAACAAAAGCATTGCCAAGACGATTGGCAGCTACTACACTACAATTTACATTGTGTGTCTCCAGGCTGGACTTGGCAGGAAATGCGTTATCATACGAAGGCACGAAACAGAAACGGTTCTGCATTTACTCAACGAAGAACTTAAAGCTCTTCAAAGTTTCAGGATACAGCAAAATATCTCAAATCGACAGGATCGAGTGGCTGGAAAAATCTGCGATGGAATCAGTGATGAATTGGCGGCACTTTAGCCACAAAAGCAGCAACGGTTTCTTCACATTAACGCCAACATGCTGTGTTTACATCTTGAGGATTTGTTAGGGTAAAGATTTCCTTTCTACACTTACCAGAGACTCTGGGTCTGTCAGAAGATGAGGGACTGGGTTTGGGTCCCTTGTTGCTAAACGACATGAAGAGATGTTGACAGAACTCCTCAGGGAGTTCGCTCTCCAGGAACGTCTGCATAAAGACCTTGAAGCCCTCAAAGTCAATCTCCTGAAAACCACGTCAGAAATAGGGCATGTTGTTTGCCTTAAAATGTTCAAGGAAATACAGATTTTTTTTTAGTAAGAAGAGAGAATGTTGGTGTGTTTCACTTTGAGACACAACCTGTGATTACTTGCAAAATGTTGCAGAATTTACGTCACAGCTTTATGCACTCACAAGGATGTTGTTTGGGCTGTGGGTGATGAAGGTTCTAATTCAGCTTTCAGTGTATGTGCTGTGGTCTTTTCTACCAGTCATTGTTTTACCATTGAGGCATTGAGGCTCTATCCTTCTGATTGTTTGGTTGGCTGATTGGTTGAATGTGAAACACGTGAATTGCTCATAAACACAGTTATCACCAGTTCAAGGGAGACAATTTAGGTGAGTTCTACTTCCCTGGAAGTCCAATTTTGGACAATCTAATTAGAAAATCTATGAAAGATGAAAGAGAGATGTGGGACAGACAGAGGTTCTGGTCACACACAACAACTACGGATTTATTTCCTGCTAAATGTGTGTGTAGGATTGCAACTTTCTAGTAGGAATACAGAGCAGCCATAGATGGATGATGGTGGTGGGGGGTGTTTCATTGAAGTGTGTAGCTTTGTACATTAGATTTTGCACTTTCACCATATTTTCAAATTGAAGCTCAGAGAAAAAGACTTGTGTTGACTGGGTAAAAACTGGTGTAAAAGTGTGACTTCACGGAGGATAAGTGATATAAAAACATGACTTCACAATATGTAAATTCAATGTCTGGTCACATTTTATGCCAAATGATGGACTTATGATCAATGTTAAACACATATATTTGGAACAATGTCTGAAGATTTGGAATTGAATTAATTTCTAATGCCACCTTTATATATTTTTATTCAATACTTTGCTCATTGACACAACAATGTAATGTTTTTTTTCAGTTAAAATTATCTTCTTTTGGGGGCTACTGCCTATTGCCAACCCATGATTATTTATCTAGATCCGCCCCTGCTGGATATGGATGCATGTCCTCCAGTAATGCCTTTAATTTGGTTTCTCGGTTATCTTTTATTGCTTCACCGCTGCTCGATAACGTTATTTAGTAAGAAATGAGCGCTCAGCAAAACACACCAACAGTAAGCTAGAAGGAGAAAGACATTACCTGGCTGAGGATCTCCTGCTTCTAAACCCGCAGCATTGTAGAGAGAAAGAAACCAACATGATCATGGATGTGTCATGCAGTTATTACATTAAAAATGTGCTAAATGCACCTGTAAAGTGTAACCGTAGACATACTGCTGAGTGTGCCACTACATTAAATGTATTAGAAGTGTTGTGCAACAATTATAAATGCATGCATAGTGGATTTTTTTTTAAAAAGCATTAAATACTGTGAATTAAGATCCTGGTATTTATTGGGAGTCCTTGCCAAAATGTGCTCCCTGTACTCAAAAAACATAGAAAACCCAATTTTTAGTATGTGTGTTTGTGTGTCTGTGTGCACCTGTGAGTTAGTGTAGTGAAAATTATTACAAGTGGTGAAAAAATGATTATTATCCAAACCCCATTAACTCCTACCACGCAGCCGTCAAAGCTAAATACAAAATTCCAAATGCTGTTATCATGGTGCTATAACTGGATAAATGTTTAATCCGCAACAATATCTTTCAATTACTTTACATGCTAAAAGCTCACAGTTCAGCCCCGTGTCAAAATATTCTTTGGAAAAAGTCTGTAAAAAGTATGCAGAGGAATTGTTACACAAAAAACTAATTAGCACATAAATACATAAATGTTCAATTGTCTGCAGTTCTGTGTTTGAAGTCAAACATATTTATGGGATTAAATCATGTTTCTTCAAAGAAAAGAAACAAAGGAACTAAAATAGCAAAGAGAGTGATCAGCCAATATTTAAAAAAATAAATAAATAGTAATTGTTCATTTTTTGTGAATATACAGAAAGGTGTCTGTATGGGAGCTATGAATGCAGTTTGATTCAATACATTTTGAACTTTCCGTTAAATACTTAATAAACTCCACATACCTCCTCTGGATTGTATTTAGCCAGCACACCATCTCCATGAAACTCCTGCAGCACATCCTTCAGCTTCTTGGTTGAGTCTGAGGAAAAAAGATTGAGGATTCGTTACTGTAGAGCTCTATTTGTGTGTTTTGCTGCTTAGCTCCCTGCCTTAGCCTTTCCATCTGGGCACATGGAAGGGCGCTCTCCTTGCTTCAGGCTTTTACATGTAGGCATGTGGCAGGGAGCTCCCAGAACAGAGCCATACGGCTAAACATAGCTAGCTATAGATGAAAAGATCGACATCAATCTCGCGTCTGTGCAGAACAGAGAAAACATGCTTGGCTAACTAATTAACATGCTGCATCTTGTACTTTGTTTAGGTTGTACACATAAAGAGATGTAAAACACACTTTGTGGTTACATGCTGGATTTAAAATCTTGGATCTTAAATAGATAATCTAGTAAATTTAATGGTGCACTTGTTAGCTAGTTGCTACACATGCAGAGGATATAGGCTACAAAACATAAGCACTCATTTATTGTCGTGTTCTGACCACCTGTTTGAAAATGAGTCCAATATTCAATATTTCATGTTAATAATCTTTTTAGCCTTGGTTTTACTCATCACACTATTTTTTAGACAACACAGTATTAAGCCAGATTGCGGTAAAATAGCCCAAATCTCCAAAACATATTGATTTGTAGGCTTTTAAAAACAGGTTGAAATAATGTCACCACACTTGAAAATAGAGGCTGATTTGAGCATTCTGTTATAGACAGAAATAACTTGGTATAACAGAGATTTGCTGTGATAATTGCTGCACGCTGCAGAGCGTTTATGAGCCCTACTGCTAAATCAATTTGCATCACCACAGATACCAGGTTCTAATGTTAAAGAAGTTAATTAGAAGTACTATTTTCTCACAAGCACTGGAGGGCTTGGTTCATCTCTCTAAGCATAAGCTGCTCCTTGTTCCTCACAAATTACATTGAGAAGCCTGTTAAAGTTAATGCCTCATATTAGCTACCTTGCATCTGACCTCTTTACAGGTTTAATTAGCACATGTGGATCTTGATGAAATTATTATCTGCTTCTGGAGCAGTTCTGCACCGCATTTATAGAACTAAAACTCCAACGTGCCATTATCTTAACAGACCGTTAGAAGACCTGAGGTAAACTTGCTGCTCCTGAAACTGCACAGCACGTCACTGATTGATAGTCAGCAGGAGTGTTGGAGGTTCAGCCTTGCAGGTAAGAAAGGAATATAACTATAAATAGGAGTATAACTTCAGCCAAACTTAGTGAAACTTAGTAAAAACCAATGTTATAATGTTTTTCATAACATTTCAAGCCAAATATCCCAAAAATATCAGAACCCTAGTTTTATTAGTTAGAAGACAAAAGCTGTAACATCTATTATGTTTACATATTGTGGAATAAATATCGCTGAACACATGAGAACTGTGTTAAATAATGGATGATATTTTACATCTACATGTGCAGTTCAGCTCCCCTTACCAGCTTTTTGTTGGTTCTAACATTTTGCCTCCTCCCGCACTCATGGCTTTGGATCTTTGATTTTCTCTGAATGCATTTTACCAACAGTGACTGGGAAAAAATGCCCTACATTGGACTGAGTGTGTGTCATCATTATTGACCATATTTATTAGCACGCCGTCTACACAAAACCATTACGGAAGAGAGTGATTATGTATATGCTGGTTGCTTGTCACATTTAGCAGGCACTACAGAATTACGATGCATTTTCGGGCTAATGATTTAACCATTTGTGTGGGCAAGATGCCTTTCATGTTTTGTTTAAGGTTCATAAACACACTGAAGATATTCTTTACCTCGAAACGTATAATAATTTTGCCTCTGTGAAGCAGCGCTCTGCACATTAGCAATTATATCACATAAAAACAAACTCTAATCATTGTTGAGTCAGATCTTAGGTGCCTGACTTGGCGCACAGCTATTAAAATGTTATGAAAGTGTGCACAGTGCATTTTAATGAGAAGAAAGGGAGAGATAGTAGGAGGCGAGATGAATGGAGAGATCAGGAGGGTATGTGAGGCGATGTGATGCCCATTGTTGCAGCTCAGAGAATGGGATATTTTATAACCTGTAGCTGCACGGAGCACAAAGAGTCACCCAGAGCTCATTGAAACATGATTATCCAAATCTGTCTAGCGTGCACACACGCCTGTACGCAGATATGCACACACACACACACACACACACACACACACACACGCACACACACCGAGACTCTTTAGGTCTCTCTTGCAGCTTTGCTTTTTTTTATTTTTTTTATTCTGCTCTCTGCCTTTTATTCCCACACAAGTTTCATTTCAAGCTCCATTGTTGAGCCTCACGTCTCCGAAAAACATTTTCTATTTTAAATCAACAAACTCCTCAGCCACCCACAAAGCAAATATTCGCAAAACACGGGAAACAAGAAGCGAAGTGTCCTGAGGACAGAGAAGGGGACTTCGTCAGTGTAAGAAACAATGTTGTTACCAGGCACAGAACAATTAAAGAAAGAAATGTCATCATCAAGTGAAACACTGGTACAAGAGATCCTGGCTGCAAAGCATTAATTATTAAGATTCAGACTCTGCGCTGTGAATAGCAAAGCAGCATCAAAGATGTCGTGTTTGACATTGCAAATTGCTCTGAAAACATATTCTACAAGGACAGTTGATTCAAAAAGCTCCTAACGAGTCTATTTCTTTATTTAGTTCCATTATTTGTCTTCCTACAAACGATTTACTGTGGCTTTCAAAGTCTGTCCAAAACTATGTGTGGGTGGTGCACAACATCCTGCGGTTATAGCCTGCCAGGTATCGTCATATTTTCCATCCCTGGTACCATTTCAAATGATGAAGCGTGTCAACATCTTGGAGCCTAACATAAACTCAGAGCACATTCTGGTGAGCAGGGGAGCCATTTCTCGGGTTGCGAATGAATCATTCGGAGCCAAAACGGTACCGCACAGATTAAAGGCTTGAGCAGCTCGAGCGTCCCACATCAGCAAGATGAACATGCAGTCTGCGGCAGAATTATATCATTCGAAGCGATGTTTGAGGTTAACCCTGGTGAATTGAATCACACTGTCGTTTCCAGCAGACAGAGACACTTCTGTTATTGTTACCTCGGTGGTTTGATGCTAACAGAGAGGATTTGTTTTTGTGTGCAGGGAATGTGTGAGGATTAGTGAAGATATGAGAGAAAACAGACTCATGTCAACCCCCCCCCAAAAAAACCCTGAAATGATGAAATGAAAATTTGCCTCAAGTCAAAACATTCAAAACTTTTGGGCGCAGACGAAGTCTAAAAAGAAACAACAAGTAATGAGGAGAGGAATACTTCAATACTTTTGGGAAATACATTGTTTTGCTTATTCCAGGAGTTGGATTAGATTGATAGGAATTACATCTCAGCATGTATCTCGTAGAGAGACTGGTCCACGACGTATTTAGCCTAACTGTTAGCTTACCTCAAAACAGCTAACCTTCACGGAAAGAGGAGAAATACACCTTCCAACACCTCCAACAATATCTTAATGTTGTGTAGCTACTTAGCAAACAAGCTAGTAAATCATCTTCATGATAAAGACAGAACTCTATGCCCAGCTGTTGCTAATCAGTCGTTAGCCATTACTCATTAAACCATTTTTACACGTACATTTACTTAAATATGACTGCTTTGGAGTTGTACCTTTGATGCTGTTATGCTAGCAGTTTCTACTGTTTTGGTTGTGTTGTATTAGCGTGTGTTTCTTAAATGCTGCTGTGTCTCCAAAGCAATGAAGATGTTTTCTTAATTCGCTTGTATTTTGTGTATTTCTGTGTTTGTATGGGTTTTCTTACCATAAGTTTCCCCCACCCGCTTTGCTATACAAACATTGAAACTACAGTATATCAGTACTAAATACACAGAGGTGATATCAGTGACAGTGATGGCAACCAAAGAGGCAGTAAGCATTGAAAACCGTGGCAGATTTCCTGATGTAATTGTAATCAACAAGGAAAATGTTTAAAATTTCTTAGTTTAAAGGTTAAAATTGCTTGTTGCAACTTGATGAATGGCATCTGTTCTGACTTCGCATAATCAATACATCAATTTGTTTTGCTTCATTTGTGGGCAAGTTTCATTCTTAAAAAAATTCACACTGCAAAGCCTGAAGTCCGGGCATTGGAAATTAACAGACACAATTAGCAATGTACTGTAAGTAGTGGTATCACAGGAATAATGAGAAAATCTTAGACCTCCTACAGCAATCAACGCTGTCACATGACAGAAATAAAGTGAGGCTAGTTGGATGCCAAAAATGTCTCGCTAAAACAAAGCAGCATGTGGAAAGGTTGTCAAGGGGAAGCGGTGATGTTTCGCAGTCTGGTGTTATGATGGAGGATGTTCACCTGAACACCGACTCTGAGGCAGCTGTTGGAATGTGAAAACCTTCCTAGCAACTATGCTGGAAAGAGGGCTGATGGGAAAGATGAATCAAAACAATAAACCAAAACAATGAGCTCAAAGTTGGTAAAACGCAACATAGAGCTAAAAGGAACTGCAGATTCAGGAAATAATTCTCTGTGGGTTTGTCAATACAAGTGACCCCCTTTTAACATTACACATCATTAGATCCATTGTTAATACAAAAAAAAGAGTTGGTTAGTGCAACTTTAACAATGTCACAATCCAAGAGCTGATCAGCTTGCAAAGATGCTAACATACTGTACAGCCCAAGAGGAAGGCTCTGCAGCTGGTGATTAAAACCTGCCAGAACATTATTGGTACCCATCTACCAAGCTTCTGTGATATTGGTGAGGTCAAAGGAAGCTAAAAGACAACACCCATCACAGTCTGTTCACACAACTGCCACCTGTTGAGCGATACAGAAGTATCCACTGCCGAGACTACAGAGCAGCGTCTTTCCTCAGACTGTGAGACTCCTCAACTCATCCTCAGCACTCCAATATAAATATTTATTTTCATGACATTTATCAATCCATCTATATACTTTATGTTTGTGTGGGTAGCATAAGGGGAATATAAACTGATTTTGGTTGAACAACCCTGTTGAAAAATTATAAAAAATAAAAGAATCTCAATAATCTAAACTCTTATCAGAGATAAAAGGGATCCCTGAAATTTAGATTTTCTCTTCTGTTCTGTTTTCTATTCTGAGATGCACAGGTTGAAGATTTAAAAATTCAAAGTTGAAATAATGTTCACAGCAACTCAGTACCATCAATGGCTGTCTGAGAGTGTCATCCTGTATGTCACCTGGATAAAGACAGTTCTTGAAGAATAGGATCACGCACACCTTAAAAAAAACAACACCAGAATCTCTTTATCGCAGTCAGACACAGACAGAGAGTACCTCTTCTACTCACACTGAGTGTATTCTTGTAGGAGCGCAAATTCAGCTGGGGTCAGCGTGACCCATTTGTCCTGGCTGCTCATTGTGTTTAGACCCGGTCTCTTTGTCCGCCGAGCATTCCCCGAGCAGCGGCAGCACACAGCGGGGCGTCACACGCTGGAAAACAACAACAGACATCAGATCACCTGCCCCATTAACTTCTTTTTTTACGTAATGGCAGTGAAAATGACAAAACAGGTGAAAAGCACCAAAATATGAGGCTGAACTGGACACAGAGCTGGAGACGCCTGTGTGCAATTAGAGGCTGTACAGTGAAAGTCATTAATACTGTAGATATATCAATACAAATACATATTAAAACAGCATTTTGTCTAAATTCCCATAACACTGATATTTGTGTCATATTGCCTGCCTCAAGGCAATATGACCATATATGGCCAAAATGTCCCTTTTGTTTCATGATCGCCATGTTTTTCCAACGTTGTTGCGAGGACTTGACATTTAAGGCATTGACGTTCATGTTTGTCTGACAGTGTATGAAGCCAGAGTACAGAATCCACCATAATTAGAAAAGTAATGGAGACCTTTTTATAGCTAGAAACAAATGTTAACAGAAAAGCTGAAATTACATTAGAGGAAGTGTTTGGGAAACACTTAATAAAAGATGACGATTTCCTTTTCATGTATTTATTGATTTATGTTCATTATTATGCATTTATTTATTTTTTATGTCCAGGTCTATGCAACATTTTTAATGTATTTAAAAATCAAATAAAAAAAATGTTTGTTTAATTTAATTTTAAAAACTACCCTAGTGAGAATCAAAGTATTAGTTATGATCCAAGCAATAGAAAAGCCACTGAAACATCTGGAAAAATTGAATTATTACACATTATCCCATTCACTTATGGTTATTAAGTTCTACTGTAACACTTGGAATTTTCAAATTAGTCCGATATTTGTGATTGAAAAGGAAAAAAAGGACATATAAACAGCACATGGGAGTGAGGTAGCTACAGTCCAGTATGTGTTGCATTTCTGAAAAACCAAATCTGCTACCAGCTCAACTGTTTGGCTCGGAGTAAAGCAGCATGAAATGTTTGCAACAAGTGGAAGGGAAGCGGAAGGGTTCTTGTGTGGAAAAAAAAGCCTAATTTGGGCATTAAAAGCTTTCAAAGCTGCTCTGTTGCTGCTTTTCAAATGACCTTGCATCAGCGCGACTGGTTGCTATGATGACAACACGATCGAGTTCAAGCTAAATCAGCCTTTGTATGGCTGGTGGTACTAATGTTTTTGAACCGAGTCCAACATCTATAGTGCTTCACTGAAGGTAGATTAAAAGCTGTCAGCGACAGAATGATGCACAAAGACACCGATCAAATGAATCACCAAACGTGTGCAGAAAGATGTAAATTTATTTCAGATTTCACATGTTTGTTTTATGTAACTGTGGTGCAGGAGGAACGTACATCATATCACAGTTTGGATACTCCCTGATTGTGTTTTTGCAAAGCCGATTTATCAGTTCGACACAAATGTATGTCACTGTTAGAGCTGTACTGATTAGTAGTACAACATTAGTGTGCATATAATTGTATGTTTGTGTAGGCGTCACTCAGGCATCTGTGTGTGTGTGTGTGTGTGAGTGTACTTGTACTTGCTACGTAGTGAGGACCAAAACAAGTTTTTAACCAACAAAGTGAGGACATTTTTGGAAAGACTTGGTTTTAGGGGTTAGAATTGGGTTTTGTTTTGGGTCAGGGTAAGGGTTGGGTTTAGGCATTTAGTTGTGATGGTTAAGGTTAGGGTAAGGGGCTAAGGAATGCATTATCAA
>JBBPCS010050576.1:0-18925 GCA_037974645.1 Hollardia meadi
TGTGTGTGTGTGTGTGTGTGTGTGTGTGTGTGTGTGTGTGTGTGTGTGTGTGTGTGTGTGTGTGTGTGTGTTAGCTGTTAGCACACTTGTGTTGGCACACGTGAGTCCATGACGAGAACGCAGACTGCGGAGCGACACAGGAGTTAACCTTGTCTTACTGCTCATTTTCTATTCACACAGCGTACGGTATTTGCATATGAAATGTAATCACAGGCTTGAAGTTTTATTAAAGTAAGTGATGTAGAGGATGACAACGACAGTAATCCCCTCTCAGCTCTGCTCACCCTGTCTCATAATGATAATGGTAAGAAGAATTAGTTTCAGCTTTGCCTTTCTCTCTCTCTCTCACACACACACACACACACACACACACACACACACACTATGTGATCTATTTTGCCAAACTATAACTAAAATTACAGACAAAATCTGTGCACACATTCTCACAATGGAAGCAAATGCGACACAGCAGTGCACAAACACACGCACACACATTCTTACACATGTACGCATAAGCACACACATACACTAATTTGTGATTGTACGCCTGTGTGACAGAGCGTTGGTGAGAAGCGATTTCCCCTCCTTGTAATTATTAGATTAGTGCTTGTATTATTTGGGAGAATAAATTGGCCGTGATTGAAATGAACGCCATCAGCCCGTCTCTAATGCGCATCTCGTCCGTCTCTCTGGCGTGGCGTTCCATCCTGATTATGAAACACAGACGGAAGGGGCCAGAGGGAGAGCACCACCACCACCACCAGTCAGACAGGACTCCCATGATGTGTTTGCCTTCCGCTGAGCCGAGTCAATCAGCGCCAGGCGATTTGTGAGCGACCTCGAGAATGTGACAAGACATGATGACTAAATCCTAAGTAGTAAGTGACTGAACTCACTAGAGATGATCCAAGTGACAGGAATTACAGGCTGTGGCCGCAGAGTCACCCGACTTCCTGTTCGCTTTGCAGGAGAAAACTATTTATCGACTCTGGATGCAGCAATCCAACTTCACCCTAACACTAAATTTGTCTAATTTGAGCGAAATTGCAACAGAGCAGCACAATCGAAAGTAGTAAGCCACTTTTAAATCACCTGTATCCATCATTTCAAGTGTGCCGAGGTCGCTTGGGACTCCCCGTTATACGCCGCTCCATTAGCAGGTTATACAGCTTTGAGGAATGTGCGCACTCCACTTAAATGCTTCCCTTCATTTTCCCCCCTTTGATTCGACAACTGCTGAAATAGGCCCTGCCGGCGCCGCCTGATGACTTTGGCTGTGAAGGGTAATTGATTGGCGGGGATTATCCCCTTCCAAGTCACCTGCAAGGAGCAGAGAATGATGGAGGTAAAGCAAGCTGCAACCGGAGAGCATTTGCCTCTCCCACAGTGTGATGCTCAACATCTCGACAACTGCTCAATGTCAAATAAAATCTTTTTTTTTTAATATTTGCTTTGTCTTTCAAATACTGCTGAAATGGCTCAGGTTGCAAGTAAAAATCAGGAAAATTTTCATAAAACTCCATTGCCTACTGGTTTAATGGTCACTCGCCTTGGAGATATTCCATGAAGGCTTTTCTATCGTCTCTTCTGTCACGGAAAATAATACAGTTGTTTAGTGCACAGTGAATTGGAGATGGGACCCATCCAATATCGGTATCAGGTTCCGATCCAGATGTGATTCACTCATCGGCTATCGGACAGATGTCACCGATCCACAGTCTGATGTTTTTAAATCCCCTGGGTGCTAACGCCAGTGGAGCTGGTAGCCGAGGATGCTAACACTATAAGCAGAGCTCGACATTAACGCTTGCCCGTGGCAAGTAAACGCTGTGGGTTGGAGGTAGCATCTCTGGGCAACACACAAAGGCTCGTGCCCCGTGTGTCTTATCCTGGTGCACAAGGTCTACGTTACTTTGGTTAAGTTAAGGCACAAAACCTACGTGGTTAGCTTTAGGAACTGACTGGTGACGCTTGGTTTCAAACGGGACGCCAACTCCGGTCTCCTATGGTGAAGTTCGTGTGTGTGACCCTCTATTCAACCCCAACCTCCACCCTTCTTGGCACTTTCTTGCTTTGGAAACTACGATGCACTGTGTTGTCTGTTCATGTTGGGTGATACTAACACGGACAGCTTTGCAGACATTAAACCCTTGTCGCTATCTGACGAGCTGGGGATGAGAACGGGCTGCATACTTAGCTAACCTCACCCTTCCTGCAAACGAAAAGAAAAACAGCAAGTTACCCAATGAGTCAATGGCTCTAAAGCAGAAACCTTTTGCTTTTGCGTGTGTGTTTTTTAAAATCCTGCCTCTCCAGAAGCTTTGCATCCTCCCCGCTTGTCCATCAACCTGCCTGGCAACATAATTAGAGAGCTTACAACAAGAGTATCCACCCGACAGGACTTAGCACACATGAATGCTTACTCCACTGCCATTACACATTCAAGATGCCACCCCAATTCATTCTGTCCACCACTTCAGCTGCAGCGAAGTCCCCCCCTCTGTCTCCTTTCTCTGTTTGAAGCAGCATTTCTTCTCCCTCCCACTCTGCAGAGGCCCGAGGGAAGCAGCTGGACTCTGCGGGTTGCTGCCGAGGCGAGGCGGCGAAAAACAGACAAATCAGAGAGGCCTAATTGTTTTTTAATGTGCTCCCCAGTGCAAGGCAGGAGGAATCATTAGTGTATGTGTGTTTATGTGCTTTTCTCTGTCTGATTCGTGTTTGTGAGTTTGTTTGATTGTTGTGTGCAGGCGTGCTTGTACTTGTATACACAGTTCATGTGAGGGAAGCATAGTTATATTTAATTTTGATTTCATAAATTATCCCCACTCTCTGTAGAGCAGAGGACAATTATGGAATAATTATCATCATTTTCTTTTTCTCTGCTGGAAAACGGTTGATTGCTCCCTCCGAGTTGGGGGGAAGTTGCTGCCCCAAGCGAAGCATTTTAAGGGTCTCGTTCACAAGTTTGGTACAACATCAGCAATATTGTGCGCGTTGTACCGGATTGTTGTGGTGAAAAGGGAGTTGAGCCAGAAGGCAAAGCTCTTGATTTCCCAGTCGATCTACATTCCAACCCTCATCTATGGTCATGAGCTCTGGGTAGTGACTGAAACAATGAGATCATTTGACTTGAGGTGGTTGGGGCACCTGATCAGGATGCCTCCTGGGCACCTCCTTTTGTTGGTGTTCCAGACTCGTCCAACTGTGGGGAGACCCAGAACTAGCTGAAGGGATTATATATCTCTCAGGCCTGGGATCCCACCTCAGGATCCCCCGGGAAGAGCTGGAAAGCATTGCTGGGGAGAGGGACATCTGGAATACCCTGCTTAGCCTGCTGCCACCACGACGGGATGGATGGACGGACGAACGGACGGATGGATGAAATTTCATCGCCTGAAAAGATGAATTGATGTCATACTTAATGTTGTCACCTCTGTTGTGGTCACTGTAATTTTATTCTTGATGTGTTTTTCTGTCAGGCTCCTTTACTGGCAGATAAAACACGATCAGTACAGTATATATATATATATACTGTACTGATCGTGTTTTATATATATAATGTCAGTGTGACCTTTGCAAGTACTCAGTTTATTCTGCCTGTGACGCTGATGAACTGTAATTTAAAGCTTATTCAGCTGTTGCGTTGGATTTTTTTTTTTTTTTTTAAGGAACTTATTGTTACAGTAATTTTCCCCAATGGCCCATTCAAGCAAGCTGATTGCTACCTGTAGCGCCAATAGAGTCAGAGGCAGGCAGGGAAAAAGGGTTAATCATTGTGAAAGCCCAAAATTTCAACAGCGGACAAACCTTGTTAACAAATGCGGGATGTAAGGGGCTCTCTAATCAGGAAAGGAATCATGAATCATTGTGACTGAGTTTTTAGGTGGGTTGAGCAGCTACAGTGGCTTGGCAGGTTGCTGTAAAGTCTTTCTGCTTTTAAGCTGCAACCAGTGTCTCTATTAGCTAACATCTCCACTGTCATGATTGGTGGTGATTTGATAAGGAAAGTCGTTAACACTTCACATCTACAGTGCGTTATGGGGGCACTCATAGCATTCATTATTATAGATGCATCCGTATGTACTTCCTTTTACTTAACACATGCAATGATAACACTGCATGGACTATTATAGCATAATAACTACAGTTGAGCTGAACATGTTTATCTGGTGATATCCAAACATAACTGGTCACTGAAATTATGCATTTTAATTTGGTGCTATTTTATTTATCTGAATTATCTGAGTATATAAATCATTAGCTGTTACCATTTGGCTATACCAGGGCCCACTGGTTCTGCTATAAATGATTTCTTCTATATTTCACAACCTGAAAACAGAGTGAAAACTTAAACTGCACAAAGGTTTGATCACCAATCTTCTGGTCACCATGAATGTCTTTGCCAAATGTCATGGCAATACACTCAATAGTTGTTGAGATATTTCAGTCTGGACCAAAGTGGTGGGCCGATCGATAACAGCAACATCGCGACCAGCATCGATACGCTAATGTTTAACATGCTACAAACCACAAAGTAATTGCTTGTATATTGTTTGTAAATGCTACACGGGGTTAAAATAAAGCGTTTCTATCAGCGAGGGGTCTTTGACTATATCGGTTCTGTTGGCAACAAAGCATCTTTTCGTTCGTCGCACTGCATCACAATCACTGTGTGAAAACTGTATCTTATACTTCAAAACCCTGACCAACAGCTTTGGATTCTGGTTCTGCACTGACGTGTTCATAATGGTGGAACCACTTTTAGCGAGGCGTCTGTCATGTTTTGAAGACATTAGGCACACTGCCAAATGTTGTAATTTCTGCAGCGCTCCTTTTAAAGGCCCCATTTGAAGCTTTGAAAAGGCAGATGAAATTGCATAAAACTGCAGCAAAATATCTTTAGGATAGATGAAAAGGTTCCATCAATGCGTGAATTACTTCTGATTTATCCACATTAGCAGCAACAATTAAATCTCTTGGCATTTCAACGACATTTATTTTGTCATCATTAAATGCTTTGATTGATCACAGGATTGCTTATTTTGCCTTCTAGATCTTAATGTCACAAGTGAAACCATTTATTAATTAATTCCAAGTGAAGTCACCATCCATTACTAACAGTCGCAGCCATTATAAGAGTATATGCTGGGAATAAGTTAACATTAGAAAGTTATGCTCCAAAAAAGCTCCCTGCCCTGAAAGCTAAACCCAATACGTTAAGTTATATATTGATTGATTCAACACTCTGTCTTTTTCCTGTGCCCACACTATGCTCGGTGCACAGCTGGGTTGGAGGCAGTAAATTGCCTTTGAAGTTTTTAATGGAGGAAAGTGTAAAAACAAAACTCAATCATAGTGATGACAATTCAGAAAAAAGACAAAAGATTCTGATCAAACATTGTAAAAATTAATCAGTACAGTAACAAAAAGAAACTGGATCCACAAAAGTGTCAAATTAGAATTAATTAATTAATTAGTAATTAAAATACAACACGTTAAAGCAACACTATGCAACTATTTTACCTTAAAATAACAGCTTCAAAATCATTTTGATGGTACGCTGACTTGTAACAGGGAGAATGGCGCCTCCGTCAATGCCACAGCGGGCCCGGATCGCCTGGTATTGCACTATGTAACTTTGCTGGACCGTCCCTGAAACCCCTCGCGAGAACACGTAACGCTTTACGGCACCACGTCCACACCAGCATCTACATCTTTCAGCTAGCTATAAGAGGAAGCTAGCTCACTATTCTCAGTATGTTCTTCATGGTAGAGGTGCGGAAGAGACCAAAGAAGACGTTGTCGGACGAAGCGAGGAAGAGAAAAAGAGTGACTGAGCAAGAGACCGGACGAGGGTAAATCTCGGACTGGCTTTTACTCATTGGTGAGAGCTAAAAGACACGAAGGGATGCAAGACAGACGCCGAGCTCGCCTGCTTGTTGCTGGATTAGTAATTAATAACTTATTACCATTAACGGGCTTGCTATGTGTTGTTGCGCTTGCTTCTTGTTTACGTTTGTTTTGTGTATGTTTCTTTGTTTACATAGGCTTCGTTGTATTTGCCGGTTATGTAGCTTGTCAACAAATGCACGTGTACCGCTGTCCATGAGTGGAGCTCAAAGCGCCATTTGTATTTATGACAGTGGTGTAAAAGGGAATTACACTCCACAACTGTAGGGGGACCCCAGTAGCAAAGAATACCCACTATCCCACAGTGCTGCTTTAATGAATCAAATTAACATACACATAGGAAGAAAACATAACAGTTAGTCCAGGAATAAACCGTTGCATACAGTGTTGTGTTAGACACACATTAGCTTCAGACAGGTAATGCTGCTACAACCCCGATTCTAAAAAAGTTCGGATGCAGGTAGAAGACTTTTTAATTTTATCCCGTCCTCCTGCGACGCTAACTAAAGCTGGCTAGAACCACTTTAATCATGCATGCTGAGCTCAGTCATGAACATATGTTTCCACCTCAGCCTCACAGCAAGGAATAGCTGCAAAACCTTTAGTTATTTTGGTAATGCTAGCAGGGCCAACCTAGTACAGCCTCTCTCTCAAACCAAAGCCATGTCTTGAGCTAAACAACACATATGAGGTGGTGCTGCTTAAAACTAAATATCTGGGTTAATGGATTTTAATTTAATGTTCATACAAGATGGTCTTACCTTCATTCAACATCCCCACTGTTCACTGATTGCTTTCCTAAAGCACTATTGTTTTTGCTAATGCATTTATTGTGAAAAGGCAGGTTTAGTTGTATTCTTGAGGAGAAAAGGCTTTGTTTGTTTAAGTCCACATGAAGTGGAAGACAGAATGCTTCCACATATTTAAGTGTTTACTGTACAAACGGTCTGGTAGGGAGGGACTTTTTAAAGTAGCCAATAGCGCTGAATGTGCGCCATCCAGCTAGATGTCCAACTCGCTGACTCCCAAACATGACCCGAGTGGGACCAAACACAGCATCCGATGCCAGACCGACGCTCGACGGAGGCCAGTTTGACCACAGAGAATACAGCACCAAGGTGGTTTTCTTGACAGTTTTTGCTCCTGGCAACCCGAGGCTGAGTTAGCCAATAGGACCTCTGCATGGCTAACTGAACTAGCGGTAACTGTCTAACAGCAGCTACAACAAGCCATATTATCTGTCCATCAGGAAACTTCTCTTTAGTACTGGATTCCCTGTCATCAAACTGGCCTCAGTTGGTCTGTGTCCGGTCTCCGTCCGGCTGTGTTCACCGGATCCTGAGCCCGGTACAGTTAGCATCAGCTCACAGTTACTTCAGCAACAAGTTCCGTTCATCAGGAAACTCCATAAATCAGTGAGAGTTCAGGCAGAGCAGCCGGAGGACATCGGAGGGAAAACCAAAAAAAGGTTTTCTCCATAAAATACGATCCAGTTTCACCGAAATCAGTGAATAAAGTTGTGTTTTTGTTCAGTAATCAGTGAGGCCCCGCCCCCAGAAACACTCCGCTCCGGCTGCATCCGGACATAAGCTTGGCACATCAATGCGTTTGTCTCAGAGTTTGCTGAACTTTGTTAGCAATGACGTTCTTCAGAAAAAAATTGATCATCACAACAAGACATGGACATATTTAGCCAGTGAATTAGAGAACCTGATGACGTCCAACACTTCATCAACAATCCCCAGCCGTGCTGTCCTTTAAAAAATCATTACTTGAATGTTGCAGTTGCTCACCACTCAGGTCTGCACGAGTATCCCCACCCATAGCAAAAACTTTAACAATAACATAACAATAAGAACAGTAACAGAAAAGCAGTACTCTAAATGACAAAATCCAGGAAATAAGAAAATGAACAAGTAGATTTTAATTATTCTGGACAATAAAAGTGGTCATTGGCAGGTACTCTTCTCAGTTCACTTTTGGCAGGGGAATTATGTGTTCCTCATTATAGGAACACTGAGCCGGGGAATGATGTAACCAAGGTTTCTCATTGCATAACATTTCTGCAAAATTCATGTACATTTATAGTCAGAACACAGACTCCTACACCGCCCCATTACAGCTAGGTTCATCACTTATGGAACACAGGATTCCTGCATTTGCCAGTAGATGGTGTTTGGGTTCATTAATGACATTACTTTTGCAAAGAACTACAGTGCAGGCTGAGAAGAAAGAAAAAAAAAAGAGAGACCATCTGTTGTTCATGCATAAAGGGAACACGAATCTATGTTAAAATTGAGATCATTGTGGAACAACACTGCTGCTTTTTCAACATGGTACTGTGCATCTGCAAACATGTTTAATTCCATCTTAAGCTAAGTGCGAAGTTTTCTTTGTTGCTCATGCTCACTTTTTATTCAAAGCACCACAGAAATGTAAAATACAAAAAAAAAAAGAATGCCTGACACCCTGAGAATAGTTAAATCATTATATCGTTGTGGCATATCAAGAGACTGTAACAATACATTTATGTTATTGAATAAATATACAAAATGCAAAAAGCTTTGAGTGACTGTCAGACATTATATCTCATTCTTACATTACTCCACCTTGCCCTCAATTTTCCAGCTCCTGAATCGGAACTTTCCCTCTTTCTTTCCAAACTGACCATTTTTTCACTATCACATATGACAACAAGGGCTACACATAATGATGGTGGGTTATTAAACGAATAATGATCTGCTACTACCTAAATGGTTTCTACTGGGCTGTTTGCATTTAATGATGTGTAAAAGCAGTGTAGTCCAGGGTGCACAGCGTATTCTTATTTTTCAGTCGTCATTGCGTATACCCACTTCTAAATCCTCCTCTGAGGCGCATCCTTCAGTACTGTGCAGCAAGCTAATGGTTTTTTTTCCTAGGTTGGTGAAGGCATGAGTAGGGCGGGTCATGAAGCCAAGAGTATGACAAGGCGTGCCTTTGCCCTCCGAGGAAAAAAATATTTGGAAGACTACGAAAGCCAACAAAGTGACCTAGATGATGATACCAAAGCTACAGCTAGCCACTGGCCAGACCCCATGAAGAAGTTTGTTGTGTTGTCAATTTTGTCTTAAAAGATTCAACTTTTCATTTGCAAAAAAAAAGAAAAAATAAAGAACTACTTTCTTCCCATGAAGTTAAATAGGCTCAGTTCAAAGCTGCATTCAGTTTTGGCCACTTGCAGCAGACAAACTGCACAAAAAGCTAAAAAAAAAAAATGCACAGCCACTTTTTTGCCTAAAAAAAGGTAACAGCTAACATGTTAGCGACATACTTGTCAACCCCCCCCAATTTTCTCAGGAGACTACAATTTGTCTAAGCCCTCTCCCGGTTCCCTCCTGGGGTCACAATTCTCCCATATTTCTCCCAATTGAAGACAAATTGTTATACTTTTCTTTTCATTACACTTCTTCTTACACTTTTCTGGCACTGTACAGCTTGTATAATCCCCACGATTCTAAAAGTCTAAAAGAAGAGAGCTGCTGGCTCGCGCCTTGTCCTCCTCAGTGTGAAAGACAGAGAGAGAAAACTGAGGGTACCAAGAGAAAGAAATACTCAAATAAACTTTAGGCGTCCTGGAAAGAATTCCCATTTCTTTCGGAAAACTTTAAAGGACAGTTGGATAGTTTTTTATCTAATGATCGTTAAAGGCAAATTAGGCTTGTCTGCACAGAACTCACAGATCACAATGCATTGAAATAAAAAGAAAATGAAAGAGTAAATTAATTAAAAGAATTCACCATAAAAATGTTGTCGAAATGTTCTTATTATTTTTGCTATTATTTAAAAGTCTCCAGAATGCAGGAAACAAAGTCTCTTAAAACCCCTTTTTTTTACGGTCTCCGAGTTGGTAAGGATGGTTAGCAAGTACAGTAATTGCCTAGTTTCCATTCAGAAGATGCAAAGCAACATTTTCATTTCCTGTGGTCCTGTTTCTGTCCACCTTTGCTTGCCTGTTGTAGGTGTGCCTGTAGCTACATACGTGGGTTTATCAGAGTTTATTTGTAGAAAACAGCAACCTGCTGCTGCTGAAACGAGGATGGTGAGATTTCTGAGACTAGTACATTTAAAAGTTTTGATCTCAGAATTTGATCCATTGCGTCCGATTACATTTGTAAAATCTAGAACAACCGCACAATTTAGTTAGCGAAGCGCTAAACCGGAAGTTAGCCGCTCGTCGGTAGTCACCAATGTTCCTGCTCTATGGGCCCCACAATACGGAAGATCCGGGTAATTTTAGACCCAGGAAATCATTGGTTTTTGCTTCATGCACCACTGAGCAACTTTCGTAGGAATGAACGAGGCCCCGCCTCTGATGCTGTATCTAGATTTCTCTTACTGTATCTATGTGAGTGACACCTTTCATATTACATGTAGTCACTTGATCCGGTGGTAATATAAAGAAGTGCATCCGAATTAAAAAGCTTATTTTGCATCTGGCTCTGTTCCCTGAAATGTGTGAGAACAAAGCAACAATCACCATTTTACTCACCATAGTGAACGTTTGCTGTTGCCTGGTACACGCTGCCATAACAACAAAGTCTTGCTATTATTCATGGTTGAGAAAATGGGGGAAAGAGGAAAAGAAATAGCCATCAGCACTCAAAGACAAATTGGCTTTTATCCATTGATGCTGTATGTGCAGCAGCATATGCAAGGCGTTTCTCTGAAGTCAGAACAGCAGTATTAAGTCAAATTAAGCTGTGTTCTGCATGCTGGAGCTGAGTGCTTGACCCTTTCTTGCCGGAGGATGCCATCTCGTTGTGCTGCATTAGGAGACCCAATTGATGCTGTCTACAGTTTAAATAAAGCCATCTGTGGACTAATGTACCCTCGTCATTGACGGTGCAGATTTTAATCTCTTTTTTTTTTTTTCCACCAAAGGGTTCGCACACACTGAGATCCTTGTTAGCGCTGACGAACTTGTACTTCCCACACCGACAACTTCCAAAGTTTTGTCTCCTGCAGCACGTTCTCGTTGGGCGCTTTTTTGCAGTTATTTCTGTCCGTGGGGCCCTCTTATCTCCACTTCGTTCCCCCCATTGCTGTTTTTTTTTTTTTTTTTTTTGTCTGACGAACTCTCCCTCTCTATTTTTGTCTCTCTTTTGACTTAGTGCAGAAGGCTGAGGGAGAGACTGAAAGGGAATTGCAGAGTCTTTGGTGTCATTAAAGCCACTGGGACTGACAGCAAAAAGCCAATAATGAGCCCACCACCTTTATTTTCCTCAGACACGGACCGGACTCCTTTCTTCCCAGCAGTCCTGGTCTTTTTGTGGTTCAGAGGTCACTTTTTCTTGGTACTGTAGAGACTTTCACAAACACTTTTCGCCATGATTCCACCCAAATACCCATTTGAGTTAAATGAATCTAATTAGGTAAACATTTTTGGATGATGGATTTTAGGGCCTCTATTCCAGTAGTAATTACTGAGTTTCAAGAGTATTGATGTATTTGAGAGTAGATTGTGTTAAACCTTGCCAGGAGGCGAGCTGCACTATGAAGTTTACTGTTTATCCTCTAGTAATTATTGTCGGGAAGGTGCAGTGTAAATCATCAAGCAAATTCGCTCTCGCCACATAGCCATTGATTGTTTGTGGCGCTCAACACATCAACATCTTGTATGAAGGATAATTTCATCAAGAGGCACCTAGTTGGCTCATACAGACCACTGCCGGGCGATAGTTGCTGTGTTAAGCAAGAGACAGGATTGATCATGTTGAGCATGCAGTACTTGTAAAATCAATGGTAAAAATATGACTCAACCATACAAAGTGTGGCCGTTGTACCGAGAACTACATTAACATTAACAGCAGCTCTGCAGAAGCTGAAAGCATAATGACGTAAGCTGGTATTTAAGGTTACAGTATCTCATTAAATCTGCAGAGCATTAGCAAAGAGCTCACAACATATAATTCTCTCCTAAACCCTTCTGTTGTTATTTCACTGGGTCCTTTCTGTAACAACACCCCCTTTTGATTAAGTTGTTCGGAAGGTTGCCAAACATGGAAAGATTACCGCAAGATGTTAATAAACCTTATCTGTGCGACGCAAACTGGATTACAAAGGCCAGAAAATACCTCAGCACGGCTTATCATGCTAACAATGTGCAGATTGCTGCAATTGATTTGAATAGCTTGAGGAGTTGCTTGAGGAGGCCCGTCCCAACTCAAAGCAGATGGTGATAGCAGAGAGGTGGAAGTAATTAAAATGGCTAATCCTCAGTGAGACGGTGTATTGACGGCTTCTCAGTGTCTGCACTGCAGCCACGCTCCCACGACAAGCTAGAGCAAGAGCGACAAACAATACGCCGCTCGGCACAGAACGTGTGCTTTAAATGATTTCTCGCTGTTTTATCATGTTCACATTTGTCACGATGAGTTTAATTTGTGGCTCGGTGCAGGGACAAAGCCTGAGGGCAGGATTGACATATAGTGGTGGTGATTGTGTACCCAGTCTTGACTGGATGGTTTCTGTGGTGAGACTGGTTTATTAGTCTGGTGGATCCAGTCGATGCTCTGCGTGGCGACTCACTGGAAACTAAATCTGCCCAAAGTTGCTGTTGTTTGGGGCTAAATTTCACTGAACTCAATTAGAATTTTTCTTCTTCGTGTGCATATTTTGTGATGAATGTTATTTTTGATTTATTGCTCACAGCTGCTCGTTTTTAATTCAGAGGTGTTATTTTCTGCAGGCCTCATTATTTAGTGAGTCCAACCCTTTTGCTTCTTTCTGATTCGCACAAATCACTTTTAAAAGATGGCAGACGGCTTTTTCTCCCTTTAGCTATTCTCAGCCAGTGGGCCTCAGAGGCAGTGCCAAATGGTCAGATTAAAATTAAATAACATTTTTGGGGGGATAATTAACAAAGTCAGTTATTTTTATATCTAATTGTGCTCTAGAATGCATCATTTCAATTACCAGTTACATTTGAATATCTCTAGTCATAACTGTTAGCTAGCTAAAGTGGAAAAACAGATTTTCTGGCCCTTTAAAAGATGAACATCTTGTTGTCTTTGCTGTGCAACATGTAAACTGTTAACCCACCTGTGTGAAATCAATTGTTGGTTGCAAGTGGACACTAAAGATTTTGCTGTTATGTCTCAACTGAGTGACTGTTTATATTCACATTGTCCGACCTTCAGGAAAACGCGGCTCAGACTGGCCATTGGGAGCTTTAATGGTGTGTGCAATAGAACGCCGAGGTACATTAAACCAGCAACGAGGTACACGCATTGTCATAAATGAGATCTAACCTCTAAAGAGTGACTTCAGTGAGTCTCAGTGTGAAGCCACAGTCTTAATAATGACAGTCAGGGTTGGAAAGGTGCCACGTTTTCAGCTGCAGAGCCAATATCTGTCACAAGCCTTCAATTTGTGTAGCGTCTGAGCTTAATTTTTAAAAAACGACTCATTTTTTACCTCTGGAAGAAAATCACTGCTTCATATGAAATGACACCTGCAGCTTTCGCTTTATGTGTTTCAGAATGTAATTTTATAATGGCCACATAGAGAGCTACAATCATTTCATTTGATAAGTATGATGCATGAATAAGACATGGGTGTGTGCTGTGGTTCTATGTTTGACTGTTTAGTGAAAGCTGTTTATGGAATTTGTCTTTATGGACTGAACAAACGGACCGAGACAGTGTCTCATTTGTGATATCAGATATGAGACATAAACTACAAACTGTTCTTCTGATCCGTCTGTACTCGGTTGTTAACCATGGGAGCACACATGCATGTCAGCATGTAAGTATGTCGATTTTCCCTTATAAATAAAGTTAAAAAGAGCTAAAACAGGTGTCCGTTGAGCTTCTGTCCTACTCTATTTTAGCAGTACCCCAATAAAAAGACTCTTAGTATCTATCCCTTGTTATTTGGTTTTTTTATCAAGATCCATCAGCATCTCGCAATGTTAAAGAAAGAGATTAAAACATTCTTGGATCCGCCCCTTTATCCGGATCTGCGCCACATTTTAATGGGTTCTTCCTTGGCCCATTCCCCATCCTTCCACCAAGTTTCGTGGAAATCCATTCAGTTTTTTGCATCCTCTGAAGTCAGGTGGTGACAAACAAACAAACAAACAAATAAACGGACAGGGGTGAAAACATAACCTCCTTGGCGGAGGTAATGACAGAAACCATCTTTGGGAAACATGTATTTGACGTGTACTTTGAGTTTTAGTTTGGCTCACGTCCCATCTGCTAACATGGAGGGGGAGGGGTTTATGAGCTATACTGCAGCCAGCCACCGGGGGCCAATATATAAAGATAAAGGGACAGTACAGTGATGTTATGTATCATTTTTATGTAGTTCTGTCTGCAGATGTTAAAACTCGCTGACAGAGCTGACATCTGCTGTTGTGACAGGTGCAAGAGTTTACTTTCATGAGCCGCATGAGATACAAAGTCACAGCCACTTTTTCGGCCCATGATGCACTTGGGCTCAGCGTGAACTGTTGTTGAGACAGCAGCCTGTGCCAAAACACAAGACTAATGTTCAATAGTGGATTATTAGCTGTGCACGCACACACATATGGACTAAAAAAAGAAAGGATATATCCTTACAGAAGAAGAAGCGGTTACTCCAACTTTATTTATTCATTTTAATCCCAAGACTGAATTTGGCCAAAAGTGTTTAAATCCTGCTCCTTTTAATAAACTGTCGGCTTATTCTTTCTACGGTGGATGTGGTGTCAGGATGGAAGACACAGACGCTTCTTCTTTGCTTTGCATCAAACAGCCACCAACTTCTTTACACCACAAATAACTTTGACTTAGTGTACTTTCATTAACTCCAAAACTCTTAATCTCAAAGAGGATGAAAATGAGACAAATCTACTTCTACACACAGCGGAAGCTCCCCTCTAAAATCTGGAAGAAAATTTATTTTATGTTTTTAGCCACTTCACACAGAAGTCAAAGGCTTTTTTGTTGTTGTTGACAAAACGATCTCACCTCCAGGCCCATTCAGTAGCTGTATCGGTGCTTTCAGCTGTCACGCTGTCTTCATCAGCAGGTCGAATTTGTTCATCTGATTCTGAGCATCTTTAGAACTTCTCATCTATATTGACCAGTTGAGCTTGATGAACTGCACTTTAATGAATTGTCAACTGACTTGTTGTTTTTAGAGCAACAGCAAAAACTTTCTCTGCTCCCCAACACACAGTTTTCATCGCCTGCTTCTAGTACAGAAACAATTGTTATGATTATTAAATTAATTGTCGGAAAGTTTCCCATTTGCTGTAAGTTGTATGGCTCTGTTCTGGGAGCTAAGCAGCCAATATGTCCTTATATCATAAATGACATTGATTAAGTCAGACACAGCATAGAAAGCAGGAAGAGTAGGCAGGTGAAAACAGCTTTAATAACGCGCCCTGTGTGAGATTTGCCAATTCAACTGGATTCACTGTCATCAAACTGGCCTCAGTTCTTAAGCTACCTCTGTGCCACTAAGAATGAAAGCTTGATTGATGGGTGCATGTCAGATTTGGGTGGTCAGAGGTCAAAGGTGAAGGTCACTTTGACATATTAAACACATTTATAGTCATAACTGAAGAATTCATACGCTAATTATGACAAAGTTTCAAACAAATGTCAGGATAACAGGATAATGAAGATGAATTCATCAAATTTTATATGCAAAAGGTCAACTTCACTGTGACTTCATAATATTATGCAAAAACACTTTTCTGGCAATTATTCAACACCATAATTTAGGGGAGATTAGATTGTGCTGTAAGGCGGTAAGTCCAGTAATACTTTGGGGTTTTGGCTGTTGGTCAGACAAAACAAACAAATTGAAAACAAATTTGCCTTCCTTTTTTTCATCTTTAATATGAAATAACTAATAAAAACATAACGCGTAACTAATTGTAGCTCTCCGTGGTAGCCGGCTACGTAATGACCCCCTTGCTGGAATCATGCTGTAGCCACATTGTTGCCTGAATTGATGGATAATGACCTTCCGCTTCCTCGTGCTGCAGGTCCAGCTGTTCTTAAAGTAAGAGAATTCTCTTTTGATCTTTAAAGAAACACAAGCTACAATTATCCAATTTAGCATTTCAGAGTTAAAACATTAAGTACAATATGCACATTTTTACTTTGGCAAACCAGAGAAACGTTGAAGACATTTAAAAAAAATTACATCTCTTGGGTTAGAAATGTTACATTTTCCGTGTTTACAGCTACATACTGTATTGTTGCTTTAACTCAAGCTCTTCACCCGAGTTCACAACAGCTGCTTCTCCTGTATCCTGTCAGTAGATTTACATATGTTCTAGATGAGCTAAACCACAAATGAATGTAAATGATCAACATTCATCACAAGATAAATTACACCGTATTATGAATGTACATTGGGACGCGTGTGTGTGTCTTCAAGCAGAAGAGAGGCTTTCAGGAGCATGTGATGGCATTCATCAAGTCCTTCATATCGACTACGGAGCTATAATGTAATTTCTAGAGTAAAAAATGATGCACAGTGTAATGCACCCACGGCACACTGCATTTAAAGCCCATTATTCTCCAACAACTTGTCATCACTAGTTCTCAGCCTTTTTCCCTGCTGCAGAGGAGTGCAGACTCTGGTCCTGGTTTGTCTGCTTGGTACAGATGGTCAGCACTAACCTTTCATTATCTCTTCCGGAGAAAGAAAGACAGCCAAAGACAGGTAACCCAATTACACAAAAAGCAATTAGTGCCACGCTCTCAGTGTTGTGGAGCTGAGGGGTGTAATTACGGCAGATGAAGTTTGCGACGGCTATGAACGCCATGATATGAGACGACGCCATTATCCATCCTTGTTTTTTTAATTAGTGCTTCGCTCACTTTTTTTTGCTGCGACATTAAGGCTAATGTTGCAGGGAGGAGAGCGGAGCGGAGGCACGGGCACACGGCCGCAGTTTTCATAACTCACACAGAGATGTTCCAGTGCCACTTAATGTAGCATGAAACATCATCCACACAACGCAATACATCAACTGATAGGCCTCTTTTATTGATCGAACGCTGGCACTTTGAAAACACTTCTCGGCGGAATTGCTTGTCTGTCCATACTGAATCTTCTTTTCAACATCCTCAAGACTCCTCCAACATTTCCTGCACCAGCTCTTCATGCTGCCCCAGTATAATCTATAATCAATTCAATATAAAACATGATGCTCGAACATTGCTCTTGCTGTGTCTTTTTTTCACATCATTGAAAGTTGAGCTGAAATTAAAAATGTCTTTTTAACCTTTTCTGGTCACATCCACGGTCATAAAATCCAATCATGTTTTCTTCCTGTAACACAAAACCTGAAGTTTTCTTCCATCAGCCAGTACCAGCCATTTTCAACCAATAATATCACGACATCCACCAATCAATCAATCATCAACAGCACGTAAGAGCTAGCTTAGCGTATTTCTGGGGCGTGTTTCTGGGGGCGGGGCCTCACTGATTACTGTACAAAAACAACTTTATTCACTGATTTTATGGAGAAAATATTTTCTGGTTTTCCCTCTGATGTCCTCCGGCTGCTCTGCCTGAACTCTCGCTGATTTACGGAGTTTCCTGATGAACAGACGGCTTTACTTGTTGCTGAAGTAACCGCTAGCTGATGCTAACTGTACCGGGCTCAGGAGCCGGTGAGACGGAACACAGCCTCCGAGACAACCCGAGGCCAGTTTGACGACAGGGAATCCACTACTGAGGTGGTTTATGGAGTTTCTTGATAGGCAGATTTGTGACATCTTTTAGCTGCTGTTGATGAACGGTTACCGCTAGCTAGGTTAGCCACGCAACTGACGTTGGCAGTCTCTGTTGACTTAGTCCCAGGGAGCCAGGAGCCAAACCTAGCAAGAAAAAAACCACCTTGTTACTAAATTCTCTGTCGTCAAACTGGCCTCCACCAGGCACCAGTCTATCGTCAGATTCTGGGGCGTAATGCACATTCAGCGCTAATGCTACGGGCTACTTTAGTCCCTCCACCTGTGGACTGAAACTCACATCATTCACTGGTCATAAGAATGTGGTTAAAATAAATTTTATCCCAATATTACAAATCACAAAATTACTGTTTTGGGGGTTTTTTTTCGAATTTTCTCACAAACTATTTGCTCAAAATATGTCAGTCAAGCATTGGTGTGCTTTCTAAGACCTGCCCACAGAGACAGATAAGCCAGTCTCATATTTCATTGTGAGTTATTCTGAATGTGAGATTCAGCAGCAGAACGTTTCAAAGAAGAGAAGCAGACCATACTGGATGACATCATCTTCTCTGAGTATCTGTACATTCTCATGACTCGTGTCGCTGACCCCCTCCGACACTCAGAGTTCAGTTCGCAGATTTCAGAGCCAGGGGTCCCAGCCTTTTGGAGAGAAAAGCTCGCGGCGGCTCCCATCTGTCATCAGCTCAGCGGCCAAATAAGCCTGTTCTTTACTGGGAGCCAACAAGATGGATGGGGCCACTTCATCACGGCTGCATGGGGGCACAGTGGAAGCACTGCACTGCATGCCTCTTTGACAGCCAGTCCTCCCCCCACTCTGCCCCCCTACAGTTACCATCAGGGCAGTGTAAAGTGCCTCTGACTCATTAGCACTGCCAGCACTGTGGCTGCATATTTCCTTAATTGAATAATGATTGTTGACACTATCAAGAGTTGTTTTGTTATTAAATATTGTATGTGATTTACTTATTTCCCTGAGTCTGATTCAGGAACGTCAGGTACCTGCACAGATGATGCATCAATATGTAATCAGGAGGTTTAAAGCCAATAAATCAACATTGCAGAAATTGTTGCATTTAGGTTGAATTCTGCTTTGAACACTTCGATCCTACAGTGTTGTGTGCAGACTGTTGACTGTGTATGAAGATGGACGACATGAGGGGCTCCCAAAAAGTCAAAACATCTGGATGGCCCCCTGGTGGCTGGCTGCAGTATTGGTCATAAACCCCTCCCCCTCCATGTTAGCAGATGGGACATGGGCCAAACTA
>JBBPCS010050587.1:0-18924 GCA_037974645.1 Hollardia meadi
TGTGTGTGTGTGTGTGTGTGTGTGTGTGTGTGTGTGTGTGTGTGTGTGTGTGTGTGTGTGTGTGTGTGTTTGAGTGCATGGGTGGAAGAAGGAAGAAGGTGCTGATTCACCTGAATATGAAGCTTAATAACCACAACTTCAACTACAAACCTTTGCTAGAAGTTCTGATGGGCTCTTTTGGGCCTCAGCGGTCATAACTCAGGAATAAAGGGCTGCAGCTTTCAGTAGTGTGCAGCAGTGAACGGCCGTACATCCGTCCTGGATACAGCTGCAGTGACACTGAATCAGGCTTTCACTCCTGCGTTGACAGGATAATCTCCCCCCTGCAGCCAACAAGATTTCAAAGGAGTGAAAGAGAGTGTGTGTTTGTGTGTGTTGACTTGTGGTTTGGTGGGTGTATAAATTGTATCCCTGTATCTGCTTGGCTCAGAATCTGACCAAAAATACCCTTCATTCTTTTTTTCTAAATATTTCAAACTATTGTTACTGTAGGCATGTATTTAAAAGTTATGTCTCAGGGTGTAGCTGCAGCTCTTTGGAAAATCCATGCCTGAATCTAATCAAAGCTGAACTTTTACTTTAGTTTCTTATAAATAATGATTAAAATAAAAACTTTAAATCAGAGGATTTTTCAATGAACAATGAACAACATCAACAATGTTCCCTCACCCCCTTTATTAGATCAGGAGAAAGAACTGCATGTTTAATGTATGTAAACATATAGTTTTTGCTGACTAATATCCAAACACACACCTACTATAACATAGTATATTATACATAGTTTTATATGCTGGTCTGAGTTAAATTCAAATTATACCCCTCATCCCCTTCAGTTTAAAAAGTTTCAAAAGAGGGATTTTGAAATTAACGTACTCAAAATGTATTTTTTCACATATATTTTGCAAATCACTGAATATTTGACTCAGTGAGACAGGATTAGTTTTCACTCTGAGAAATTTAAAAGAGAGTACCGACTGTTTGCTTCAAATCCTTGGTGAAGGAACGTCCAGGGAGTGAATGATTTTCACCTAAAACGTTGAATAAAAAAAATAAATAAATAAATGTCGGATTGAACACTGAATTTCCTCTGGATTTTAACTCACCCACAAGATGTTGTGTTTCTGCTGCACTGCAGCTTATAGTTTACCGCACAGTTCAGAAAAAGCTTTCAGTATTAGGAGTCAATTTTGTGCATATTCAACAGCTCATTTATTTTGTCTCAATACGCAGGTCAATTTGTCTTGTTTTTTAATCTTAAAAATAAAATTGTTCAGTTCTAACTTGTGCCCTATAGGATCAGAGTTTTTCCATCTGCTGTATATCCTTTATCCTCTAATGACACACCGTCTCATCAGACACTTAACTTCTCCTCTTAGTGCTCGTGGGAAAGCTCGCCATGTCCGAAGCCACAAATTCAACTCATTAGAACAAACTAAGAAAACACACCAAACTGTCTTTCACAGAGAGGCGACTGAACGACACTTTCAGGTCAAGAAGCAATCAAAGCTGAGAAAAGCCTCTCTGAATGATGATGGGGCCAAGTTCCTTTCAGTCCCTTGTAATTTCTGAACCATTACGATAAATCTCCGACGAATACCCTATTACTTGTCTCATGCTCATTGAACCAGGTTTATTGTGTGATTGTCACGAGCCATTCCAAGGAAATTAATTTGGGTGACACTTTAAGGACGGCTGGTGGGTTTCAGATGTTTCTGTCTGGGAACAATATTCCCACTTCAGAGGAAACGTAGCATCCAAATACTGTTGATTGTACTGAACTGAGGCAGCTGGCATCCATTGGTTTGTACGTGATTAAAGCTGCTTCCACTGACTGCGCTTTAATCAGTTAACCTTTATGAGCACACATGTGGCGTGTTGGTTACACTACGTTACAGGAAAATAAACCCTGTTACTCACCATCAGCCTGTAACCTAGCTTTTCAGTAATTCTGCTTGTGATACAGCTGCGCCTGCTGCTGTTTTCCCCTATTGGTCTTTATAAAACAGCGATTTTTATGGTTGTTTAAATATTTCGAGGGAAGCCTCGTCTCCCTGCGCAGACTATAAGTTCAAGCCTGCGACTGGGTAATGTTCTCACTTGCACACCAGTCGGGGTGCTGTGGCTTGGGGTGAGAGCAGTTCATTTGATATGACCTTACACAAGGTTTGAAGAGAGTGGAGGAGACAGTCCGATGCACCCACAAGGACTTTACTGTACAACCTCCTCTCCTCCTCTCTCCAGGAATAAAACACCAAGTTCTATCGTTTAAGGATCAAACACTCAGCCCTGAATGCTCGAAACGTGGATGGAAAAAGATCGCGGCTTAGCCATACACAAGGTTTTGACCTCGTCAGCCTTTATAAGCTGTATGCACACTTTAAATTAATGTTAACACACTATGCAGCTCATAAGAACAAGGCCAAATGTTCAATGTACAGTATTTTTCAACAGTTACAACTTTTCCCATTAATATTCTTGTAAAAACTCTTTGTCATCAACTGGCACAGCCACCCTCCACTGTGAATATATTTGACTTTGACGGCAGCCTCATTGTTTATTGCACATAACAGACAAATCCTGAATCGGTGAGTTAGCTCATGCAAATAATTTAATTCATTTTGTTATGACTTGAAAACACATTATATTCAAAAGAAAAATGCCACTAATCATCATATCAGCAAGTAAATGTAATTAAAAACCTGCGACAACATTCACATTCTTTTTCACTTGTGGGGAAAGTGAAGAGTAACTTTGACAAACATCATGCAGCACACTGCAGAGCATTTACAGTACAGAGACAACAACCCTGAACTCACAACATGATTCAACTCTGTTATTATAAAGTTATTGAGGATTTGGGAGAATGTTGGCTTTGGTTTTCTGGTTTTGTCCTCAGCTGAGACACTCCAAACCAAACATTGTGATGATCTGAAGCCTCTGGATCTTAATGTGGAATTACTGTCATCTAATTGAAGCCAATTTAGTTTGCTCATTTTAAAAGAGACACATCACACACTGTAGGGAGTCATGCAGTAATTCTGAGCTAACCCAGCACACACTTGTTGGAAGAAATCCAACAAAAAACATTTTTGTCAACACAGACAAAAAATAGAGGCTAATCTAAATGTTGCCAGACAGCTGACTCTGACTGAGGGAGCCCAAGAAAAGCATGCGTCGTGCTAATGAAGGTACTAAGCGTCATGTGACTGCAGTCATCTGCACAGCACATTCATCACTCCATCAAGCAAAGCATAAACAAATGAGCAATGCAAATAGCAGTCAGGCCAAGAGTCAGGCCTGTTTGACAACAGGAACTAATTACACTTTATATGTGATTATGCAGCGTTACACAAAGGAGGAACGATTCGAAACAGAATGGAGAGTGCAGCTCAACCAGATGAGCAAATTCACGGTGTAACCGCGGCGCTGCGTTCTGTGATTTCATGTGACATCACTACTGCTTAATTATTTCTATATTTAATCCCCTCTAGATGTAAGTTTGTGTTGTGAATGAGAGGGAGTGATAAAAAGAGCTTTATTTCAAATGTCCTCAGGGAATAAGTGGGGGAAAAAATCCTCCTTATCATTCTGCAAAGGTTCTTAGTTACAGAAAAATATATTCTTGATATAAATCATCTTGGTTTGAGAGTGTCCTGAAGGCATAATCTTTCTCCAAGCAATGTGATTTATGGTTTCTTCTCAGGAGCAGTTTTTATGGACTTGTAAGAAATCATTAATACTGTCATGAAATGAGCTATTATTTATTCTAAAATGTGGCTATATAAATAAAAAATACTATGTAAAACTTTTTACAAGAATGCATTATTATTGTTGAAGTGAGGGAGAATATATTAGCCTGGGAAGAAGGGTGAAGGCTATAGTTATAAGATAGTAACTTTGTTTTTAAGTTAACATAAATACTGGGGGACAAAAGGGTAGTTTGGGGATACAATGTAAGATAAAATCTGATGGACGCATGCCTGAGTGAATCCAACCAACTTTTTAAGTGACAGGACACTAAAATCAAGACAAAGCATCGAGGATGTTTGAGAAAGATGCCTTATTGTAGTGTGAATAAGCACATACTCAAGTTTCATCTGATACAAAGTGTTTCTCTCGCTACAGGGTTTTTACTGCACAGAGGGATTTTTGGTGCCCCCCAAGAGGCTATAGTCACCCCCTCAAAGGAAAATCACCAGCACCAAAATGATGAATGATAATTTAGAATAAAGACAGCAATTCAAATCCTAACCGAAAGCGTTTAATCAAATTTGATCAAACAGCTGTTGGACAAGTGGAAAATGAAAAGTTTTTACTTGATACATTTTTTCGGCTCGTCGCCCAGCCCGAACTGGTGGACCGATCATGCTTACCGTTGGGCGTAGTCACCCCCCAAAGACCCATTCCGAGTCAGGAAAACCCCTGAGGTTGTAGAGCTGTCTCGTAAACCCATACGGTCGGACCACCGTTAGCTGTATAACACATTAATGTATTGTAAGTCGTTGGTATGCAGGCTGTCAAATAAAGTGGCCCCTTTTAATCTGTAATTAAATTGTACTTACAGGGTTTGCAGACTAAAAAATAATGTTGCTGTTCATTACCTTCCTTAATCATTGTATTTACTCTCTGTACCTACTGGTAAATATGCAGTAAGTACTGCATTTGTACCATGTATGTTTATATTGGCTGTAATCTAATCTGTATTTACAGCTACTCTTGATGAAAAATTATAATTCTCTTATCCATCTCTCAGGCTTAGTGATTTAGACCAGTTGTTTCCTTTGTTACTGATGCAGTAAGGTGCTTCGTGTGGAGTCAGATTTTTATTCTACTGCTGGCTCTTTGCACTTACCCTCATTTTTGATTTCACGCCTGTGTGATTACCTTTCAGATGCATTTCTGCCACAATTGATTTCTGCCCCACCAGAACGTTGTCTGCAAAACACCTGAATAAAGCATAACTGAACGCACGAGGTAAATGTCAGCTGTCAGCACACATACTCACTGCACTGGAGAGTATTTCAATCTTTTCATTTCTGTAAGCACCTTCCTGCTTATGGAAAGAAAACATCTGTTGGCTGCAGCTACATTGATGATTGAATGTGTCCCACCTACAGGAGCTCCCACTGAATCACTTTACAAAAAAAAAAAAAGGACAAAGCAGATATTGTTTTGTATTCCTGCTGCTATGAATTATAAACCGCATGTTACTGTCAGTCACTGTAACAAATGAATGCACAAATAAGCCCCCACACTTTCATAAATATTAATTGGCATTGTCACCCACACACACACACAATCATAAGAATATGAAAATTATTGGCTAACAGTGAAAAATAAATGATGTCGTCTTTTTTTTGGTGGACTGGTCCAAAGGTATCAAGAGAAACACCTACTCACAACACAGAGCGAACCAAGCGCTGTGCACTGGACCGACACGAAACCTAAAACCCCCCTCAATTTATCAAAGTGGCCCCACAAATCAATGCGGATTGCTTTGGGAGAAAGCATTGCCCATGTGGCAGTGCATTTCCATTACCACACAACAATATTGGTCTTTTGGGAGGCTGCGGTAATTTTGTCTATTGATCAAATCACAGCAAACTTAGCTTAGGCACTAACTAAAATACAGAGAACCGGCAAAACCATCATCTCTGTGTGCACTGCACAAACCGACCCTGATCGCACAATCACATCACTGTAGAGGTCAGACCAGACTCACGTAACATTATTGTCAAATAATAAAGGGATTATCCCTGTAATCCAAATGGCGAACACCTCCACCACAGCAATGGGTGTGACCTTGTCTGATGTCAGTGCAGCCGCCACTCTGCAGCCACGAGAAAACTTTGCAGCTTCAAACCATCTGGCCAATCCTGATAAGCCGAGCAATCGTAATATACAGCCTACAGTTTGGGGCTTAAAGGAATAGTTCGACATTATGAGAAATATGCTTATTCACTTCCTGGCAAGAGGAGAGTTGAGGAGATTGATACCACTCCCATGAGTGTGCATACAGCTCATGAGTTTCGTATCAATCTTGTCATCTCACTCTGCCAGAAACTGAATAGGTGCACTTCCCAAAATTAATGAGCTCTTGCTTTAACTTCAAAGTTTGCACTTAATATAGATTAGGGCTGCCACTAGATGATTATTTTCATTAGCAATCAATTAATCTTTTAGACTGTAAAATGTCATTTAAAAAAAAAAAAACGTAATGAAAAAAATTCTCATCACAATTTCCCAGAGCCAAAAGTGAAATCTTCAAATGGTTTTTGTCCAACAAATAGTCCAACTCGCCTCGTGAATTACTATCCTAAATAACAATAACAGCAATGCTAATGCTGAAGAAGTTTGAACGAGAAAATGTTTCACATTTTTGCTTAAACAAATGACTGAAACAATCGATTCTTAAAATAGTTGGCAACTAATTGTCTCTCGACCCACTAATCGATTTATCGACTGATCATGGCAGCTCTAATAGTGATGACAGTTTAATAGACTGGACAGAAATGTTTGTTTTAACCTCACATTTTGTTTCTTTGGCCAAAGAGAAGAAAATATTCCCTAAAAAAATTTAAACTGATCTTCTTTTTTCTTTGTCACTTACAAATATTGATTATCCGGCCTCTCCTGGCCTGTGAAGGTAAATACAGTGTTAAATCCCATTAAATCCTACAGTCATATTAAACGAGCAATTTGTCAGATGTTTGATGTTGTCAAATGCAGATGCTTTGGGTTGGTAAGTCGGTCCAGCTACAAACCCAAAGCGTCTGTATTTGACAACCTGGGAATGAGACTCAACAATTAACTATCTGACACATTGCACTTTTAAGCATGCGCTACTAAAATATTGTTCACCTTGCAGCCTGTTCTCATTCCCAGCTCATCAGATATCAACAATTTGAAGCTGCCCTTTGCATCTCATCCAGACGCACAAGGTACCCTTTGGCCTCAGGCAGAGACGCACACGAGTTTAATGTACCTGCAATGTAAAGCCATCCAAATATCTCGGTTCCAAGCACTGCTATCTTGCGCTGGTGACGTCGTTTGGAGTCTTGCGCAGTAGTGACGGGGCGGTGGAGCCGCGGTATCGAGTTCCCGCCCATACAACCGCCCCACACAAGCACAAGCACGGCTCAGCTGTCAATCATGATGTTTCACTCTGTTTTTATAGCATCAAATAACTAATTAAAACCAAACTGACCAAAAACATGAATACTTGAACATACATCAGCGTGATAAGAACTACCTCAAATGACAAAAGGTTTTCACACTGCACCTTGATATTTCATTCCCTAACACATACAAATTAAATCATGTCGAAGCGCCTCCTCTGTGCTTAACTCAATGAAAACCAGGACGAGTAGCTCTTCTGAAACCTCAGCACAACCTTAGATGAAACACAAGTCGATGCCACAGGAGGAGAATCGATGCATTGGAGGAGTCATGTTTGAGACCTGCTGCTTCTTATTTACACTCCTCAGACTGAAGCTGAGTAGAAAGAAAAAGTAGCTTTGATTTTTGGAGAAAAAAAAAGAAAAAGTGCTGCTGTGGTGTTTGTGTGTGTGTGACCTTGGAAAGTGACACACCAGGGAGTGTGAGAGCCAGACACATTCTGTGAGGGGAGGATTCTAATAATGGGGGACCTGTCAACACTTCTTACACTCTCCTGTGATTCATCTCACACATTAACAAACATTTGCTCCTCTCCACTTGAAAATCTGTTTCAGTATTAATGAGGAATATTTACAATGGCTGAGACCGTAACGTTCGGTACATCAACAGGATGTTTTCATTTTTGCATCTGCAAATTTAAAAAAAAACAAAATGTGAGATTTGAACTTCGGAAGCAATGTCTCCTCGGTCAGCCTGTCCACAGTGTCACCAACTTTTATATTGATAGAAATTGATAGAAAGATGATGAGAGAAAAAAGGACCAATTTGCCTGTGACACACATGGCACAAGTATAATCACACAATACAGTGACAATAAGCCAACATCGATACCAATATTTATCACGATTTATTATTTGGTGCCAGTTTGAAGAGTATCCTGATAATGACTGAAGCCTGAAGATACCAGAGGGTTCATTAGTTAAACTTGAGAATATAGTTCAACACAAAAATTAGAATAATATAATGTAAACATTTACTGTAGACAGAGGCCAGCACGCCCCCCAGTTAGCAAGAGTACCGTGTAGGAAGCTAAGCAATAAATGTACTGCTGTGGACGGGAGCAGCACTAAAACACATTTAGTCACCTAAAAGAAGGCAGACGTAAAAATACGAATATCAGTTTAAGACTCTCATTTTTTTAGAGGTTTCTTCTTTGCACTGCCGCTCTAATATGGTAACGTATCATACACCATAATAGTCCCAATGCCTGTTATTATTAATATTATAGCACAGCAGTCACATGGAAATTAGATGATGATTCAATAAAATATTGAAATATCAATGAGGTGTAAGCAGCAATGCTGGAGGCCCAGCAATCGTTCCATTCTGAACATGCACATTTTAAACAGACACTGCACTCGTATATAAAACAACATTTAACTTAGCAATGCTTCGAAACAACACAAGTTATCTTGACTGAAATTTATTAAAATAATGGTTTAATCGCTGGGATGGAACCTTTTCAGGGGGTGATCAAGATTTGTTGTGTTTCCTGTCTTGGTTGGCACCAACTGATGATCTTAATATCCAAAACACTTCTGTATAACCGACGTCCTTTTGCCTTTTTTGTCATAATTGACGAGTTTATTATTTATTATAACGAGCTCCGTGTGGCTGTGTATAAACCAAGTGTGGATTTAGAGTCGGAGCAGGTTACCGTGGTCACATTTCTGTAAGTTTGTGTTCTGCCTGTTCAACAGCTGTTTACTGTCTCCATTTTGTTACACTTATGGATAATGAGGAGCCATTGTTCACTCCAGTAAAATACATCCGAAAGTCTGTGTTGTTGTTGCGTTTATTTCTGCTGTGTGGCAGGATATCAATAAGTACATTTTTACCGCCCAGCCCGACAACAAACCATTCACAAAATGGCTGCTAACGGTGCTAATGGCTCCATCACTGACAGTTACATCTAAATAAAATCCAACTCAAAGAAAATTGATTCAACTAATTTAAAAAGGGAGAGCGGAGTTTGTTTATCGTGTTAAGAAACTGTTAAATAGCTTTAGTTACTTTTGCTGTGTTACATATGTGCAGCAGTGTGACTACAAGGCTAGCAGTGAGGGTATCCATCTTGGAAAAATAGGAATAATTGATTGTTCCCTTCCTGCCAATACTCTGCCAATGCAGCACTATTCCATTAAGTACTGAATGATGGATACTTGGATGAAACAGCAACAGTACATCTATAACTTCGTACTGAAAAGAATTTACACAGATGTAACAAAGATTCACAACAGGCCCACAGATGTGTACCTTTTCATCCACCCCCCAGCGGTGGTGCCTCCAGCCTCATCAAACACAATTATTCTTGTTCACTGGCGAAGCATCAAGTCCTCGTTGCAGCACTAATGACTTGTTCTGTCTACACTGTCTGCTTGTGGCAGGAGTTCTCAGCAACAAGGCCTGCAGGGTGGACAGAAGTGATGACTTCAATCCAGGAAACAAAGAGGGCAACGAGGAAAAACACAACGTGTGAATTTTTATTGATGCTTACTGTATAATTAAATAACTGTTTGTAGGAACATTTTGCAGGACTGTATTGCTGCTGTACAGGGCGTTTTACACTCAGAGGTTCAACTCTGCTCTGCCTTTTTCTGACACTGACATTTTGATCAGAACCTCACTCGTCATGTTTCAAAGGACTGCAGCCCTTCCATGTTTGAAGCCCACAGATTCTCTGTTGTTTTATAGCTCTGGCTGTTCAAAGACAGCGGCTGCGTCATCCCCACACACACACATACAGAGTCATCAAACATGCTCTGAGGTCTCCTTTCATGTGTTCTGATCAACCAACAACAACACAACTGATGTTGGATGATTCCGCACAACACCAGATGAGCTTTAATGACGACGTTTCTGCACGTAATATTTTTACCTAATGACTTGCATATTATGTGCTAATGACAACTCCAGTATAGATAAGACAAACTTATTCTGTCATGCTCCACCTTGCAAGTTGAACACACTTAATTCCCCCCGTGTAAACTGAACACACACCCCTGCGTGCCCACTATGTTCTGATACTGCCAGCTTGCTAGTATGACACTTGCAATTCTTGGGTTGTATCCACGTGGCTGAAGGCACTGACTGCAAGTTTCTTTGTATAAAGGCGTCAGATAAATAAATATAATGTATCTTAGAAAAACACAAAACCAAAGCAAACGAAGCAAACATTCATCAGATGACAACAAATTAGCAGCATTTAGGGAAAAAATGAGATGCAGAGTGAGAAAACACAACTAAACGAAGACGACGCCACAAAAATACAGAAATGCTGCAAATCACACATTTGGTTGCATTTTCAAATCTGATTCTTCTCACCCTGCTCACCACCTTTTCCAGCTAATTCTGTCAAGGAGACGCTAAATGTTCCTGCCCACCAAATCATTCCTTTTAAAAAACAGTTTTTCCCCACTGCAACAAGGCCTCTCAACACCCTGATAAATATATTATCTTAACTATTGTCTGTGATTATTTCTGCCTTGGTCTGATGTTATTGAGTGTTGAATTGAGCTTACTTACCATGCTGCATAGCTAAAACAAATTCCACCGACTTCAGTCATGTGGTCACTAATAAAAGTTTGATTGATTTTGTGTGTTTTCTAAGTTCATCAAAGCACAATTCATTCCTCTTGGTATACACCACTAAATCCACAGGAGGCTAGCACCACTACTTCCTGTCCTGGTACTCAGCAATGACTCTGGATGTAAATCACAGAAGTGCATCATTCAATGTGAACATAAATCCTGTCTCACCTTTAACAAGATGTCGCTCAGTTTGACTGTTTTACCGGAGGCTACCAACAAGTCCCTCCCTTCATCAATGGTGAATAAGCTGTATGTGAGGAGCAGGAAGAAACCAACACTGGGAAACTGAGAAACAGAATGAGTCAAAGATGGTCGAGAACACAGACGTGGCCTCACACTTATTATCCTGACCAGCCAAACTGCTGTCCAGGATCTGCAGAAAGCACACAAACACACATACTGTATAAACTAGAGTTGTCAAAACACCGGCCATGTCCTCCAGTGCCAGCTAATGAGAGGGATGCAGAGGCACGAGACACGGCCAGACTCATTACGCCACAGAACCACAGCTGTAATTGACTTTAACCAAAAACATTTCCCTCACTCTAGTCGTCAAGTCACTCTTCTCTGAGCCCTTTGTTGTTCCTTTGTTTTCTTATTACTGTAGCCGGTCTGTCATTTCACCCATGACAAGCTACAGCTCTTCCTTTCTCTTACGCTTGCTTCTTCTTCTTCTTCTTCTTCCCCTTAAAGCCCATTTTTAGCAGGCGAGAGAGAGAGAGAGAGAGAGAGAGAGAGAGAGAGAGAGAGAGAGAGAGAGAGAGAGAGGAGAAAAAGAGACAGATTCTATTCTCGACTTATATATCTCTTGTCATCACATAAAGATGCATCCATTTCCGTCCTGATCAAAAGCTTTGTTTTCTTGAAGAACTACAGTGTTGTGGATTATATGCAGCTGGTGGCTCATATGCAGTGAGATAATGCAACAAGTGTTTTTCTAGGTGCTAGCCTCCTGTCTGCAAATTATGCAATTATAATTTTGACATTAGCCACCAGGGAGCTGCAGGTAAAAATGGAAACCTCTACTTACAAAGACCACCATTCCGAGATAATTCTAAAACTTTTCACGAGGTCAGTGTGTGCTTGTATGAGCTCATTCCATTCAAAACAAAGTGCTGCAAAAGCATGTGAAGTGTTACACTATTCTAGTATTTTTTCTCAAGGTTGTCTGACAAACAGTTCTTTGGCTTTGGTCCTCCCTTACTAAGCACAGCTGAGGGGTATCGATCAGTGCAACAACAACAAAAAAAAAGCTTGCGTGCAGCAGATTTTTTAGGTTTTGCACTGCTGTGATGGAGACCTGCGCTGAATCTGGAGTTAATAAAGTAGAAACAGTTTGCTGATGTGGCCTTTCTAAAGACTTTCAGCTGAATAAAACACAAATATAAAAGATAAAAGCAGACAGAAACAGGAAAATATGAAATAAAAAAGAATCAGAACAACACTTGCTCATAGTGAAATGAAGATGCGCCCAAGACATACACATACAGTATATACAGTATATATATAAATATATATATAATGTTTTAGACAAGGAACAAACACAAAACAAAACAACACACATTTGATGTTTCTATGACAGACATGTGCACGCTCCTGAAATCTAAAAGTGAAATCCCAGAGGTGCTCACAGTCCTGAAGCCACAGCTGAAACATGGATCCTACAGAGATGCAACCTCGAGGGACAGAACCAGGCAGTGAGTCACATCAAAAAGAGTGTCGATTATGAGAGAGGGGTGGGTGGGTGGGGGATGAGGCATGCTAACCAAGCTGAAGTGATGCCAACAGAAACACTCTATTGAGCTGGAGAGGAAGAGGAGGGGGCTGAAATATCAACCTGAGGGAGGAGCTGATGGCCTGGGGGGGGGGGGGGCACCTGGCCTCCGTCGTGCCTGAGCAAACACCCCATCATCCCCTGAGGCGCCGGATCAGCAGCATTGTCCCTCTTCCTTTCATTTTGTTGCATAAATCCTTTCCTCTTTTTCTTTTAAAACCCAAACAGTGGAGGGGAGAAAAGGAAAAACAAATTGTGAATTCAGAGAGAGAGAGAGAGAGAAAAAACCCAGCAACTCCCACAATCCACTCCAGCCCCAGGACAGTTTAGAATAAATGAGCATTTAGTACCATTCCCTTTAGGAAAAAAAAACATATTCTTCTCTCTCCCAAAATCTGCGATGTCATTCCAACACACCACATGCAAAGACAACAAATACACAAGCAAACTGTGGCGAGGAGGGTATCTAAACCTGAGATACAGTTACATGTTCTTAATCTGAAAAGACAGTAGTGAAATCACTGTTTATTGTGTAATGATTATAAAGAAAATACTACAACCGGAAGGTGAGGTTAAGAAGCAGGGTGATGTTTCTACACATGACCCTCAGCTGTAGTGAGATACTCAGATCGCCTCCAATCTTTTCTGGAGGCTTTTGCTCTTATTAAACTCCCACTGGGGCTCCTCTGAAAGGCACGTGTTACACTGTTAGATCATTTAGTCCCGCAATTTATTCTCTGCCTCTCCGCCGTCTCTAGTGCTCATATACACGCATATGCACACAAGGTCCTTGAAAAACATCCAGAGATGAACTGTCTGTCCTGTCCCCCTGTTAGCGGTCCCGTCTGTATTGATGAGACAAAAGGAGCAGCAGCAGCAGACCACCAGCAGACCAAGGGAACGCACCGAGCCGGCGATTATCAATGAAAAATGACTTTAAGATGATGCCGCGCAGCTCCGCCAGGAGACAAAGGCGACTACATTACAGGAGACAAATCTGATCACCGCTACACGTTGAATGATTGTGTGTGTTTTTCTGCCGGACAGCCGATCTGGTGACATTTTGTACGCCGCTAACTGCCGTTAAAGGTTTTGACCTCCGATCTGGAGAGTTAATCCTCCAGCCTCATTTGCAGATTTCATCCTTGTTACCCACTCCCACTCGTTATTCTCAGGCTATTTCAAAATGATACATTGAGCTGAAGTATTGACGTAGCCTCTAGGCCAGCACATATTCCACTGGCTTCTCTAATTCAATGAAATGTCTCATTGGGGGGTTTTTTCATCCAACTTCCGAAATAAGCGACTTGTTCCTTGTTAAATGGCCTGGTGTGCTTCGTTTCTCCCTTATCATTAATATCTGCCAGTGTTCTCTCTTTTAACCGTAATCTCTGCTGTCTAAAACTGTCTATGCCATTCGTCCCTCCATGTCCAGATATTCTTACAGCTGATAATTAAAGAACTAAAAACGCATGTCAGGTTTGTCCTTATGCCTTTGATTTATCTTTTTTACTGCCTGATTAACTTCGGCTTTCAGCACAGTGGTCGGTGACTTTCTAAAGGAGTGAGAGAGTAAGATAAAAGCAAAAAATATATGAAAGAAATGTTGTTACTCTCTTCTTCCCCTACTTCCTGTGCTGCAGCCTCTAACACAAGTCTTGATAGACACAAATAACCACCTTGTTGCTCAACTGTTCTGTTGTATGCATTCATACAGATAAAGAAGGAGCCAGTAAACTACCACCCTTTATATCAACTCCAGCTCCGTATAGACAAATAAATACACGCAGGCTAACGTTCACGCCCTCCTCAGCTGCCCTCCCTGCTTTTATGTGTGTACACAGTTGCTAATCATAGAACAAAGGGAGGCTCCAGTCAGCAGGCTTTCCCATTGACCAGCTATAGAAGGCAGTGGGGAGGGGATGGCAGTCAGCTTTGTTACACCAGTAAAAAGTTACAGCTCAATAGCAGGTATAGAGGATGGTCAGGTCAAACACATCAACAAAGCTCTATCCGTCTGTCTGATATCATTCACACTGATGACGGCCTGTTTCAGCACGCAACTGAAAAGCTCGCCAAAACTCAAAACTCTCCATTCAGTCGAAATAAAAGATGAGTCCGCTCCACAGATCTTCTCTTTCCTGCCGGATTTGACGAGAACACATTAGCAGAATAAATGTAAACACAGGTGTTGTATAGTCGCAGCACCTGCGACATTTTAATCGTACGAACCAACAACAGCATAACTGAACCTCATGACAGATATTTGCCTCTGGTCATCTTCTGACTCTCTGGCTTTCTGTTCTGGTTTCCCCTCCCTGCGAGCTCAGTTCAACCCTGTTGGCCTTTTTGTATTCAACAGTCTGCAGGCAGACGTCCTGGCGGCCTGGTCGAAGCTGTTTGTAAAGAAGTGCAGCATCAAGCGTTCTGTCAGATACGTCCCAGGCTACAGGTCGGACTAACGCACAGGCGCGCTACAAACAAAAGCAGGCAGGGGAGACAAAAGGAGGGTTCATGAGAGAGATCTGTGATGTATGCACATACAAATATACATCATGCATTCAAAAACACACACCACAAAGTTCCCCAAACACATGACCCCGTCTCCCTCGCACTCTTTCTGCTCTGCTGTCCTCCCAAATGTATTTGCAGGGTCAGTTCAGGCCTACAGTTTTCATCACACATCCACCAGCTCCACTCTTCAAACATCAAAACGATGCACAATGGAGGCTGTCTGTGTTTGATGTGTGTGCACGCATGAAATTGTGAATACAAAGAGATTAATGCGCGTGCGCACGTGTGCAAGTACAGATATGTGTTTGATCATCCTCGGGTGTTTTTGGGAGCTCCTCGAGAAATGTTGAAGATGTGAAACGAATCTATGTGTTCACATGTTTAGCAAATAAATAAATAAATAAATAAATGTTTAAGTACTGTACACAAGATCTCTCCTGTTTCACTTTAAAGTCCATTCACTGTGTATTTGCACTGGAGATTTTCAGTTATCAAATCATGCATTTTATTGAACCAAAACTCATTGTTATCTCACTAAATCCTGCTCACACATACATGTCGGATTCAAGGCGAACACTTCTCTCTTGACCCCTGCAGCAGAAACAGGCTTCTCTGCACAAACATCATTCTGCACACTGAAGTAACAATAAGCAGCACATTTTTAAGTGGACGGTGACTTAAGGGTTATTTTCAAAAGGTCACAAATGGCAGCTTATTTGTATTTTTTTCTCATGCTCAGACTGTCACAGCTGGGAGAATATAATGAAGGACTTGCACAAAAACAATTAATTTTTTATTCGTCCTACACTTCTGTAACATGTTGATGTCAACATGTAACATGCTTGTATCACGTGTGATGCTAGCAGATGTTCAAACCAGAAACAGCGTTAATACACCAGTTTAGTGCTGCTCTGCGTTAGTGTGAACGTGTTGCTTCAGGTACTGATGAGAAGATGAGATGAATTACATTCAGGCTTATTGAGATTGTACAGTGCTGGAAAGTTATCACAGCAAAATTAGCTGATCAGAAGAATGTTAGTCTGCGACTATTTTGATAATCAATTCATCGTTAGCCACCAAACAGTTGGTGGTTTCAGGTTCTGAAATGTGAGAATTCCCCATTTATGTTATTCTAACTTTATAGTAAATAGAATATTTTTAGGTTTTGGAAACGAGGTATTTGACGATGTCACCTTGTGCTCAAGCATACTGAGATGAACTGTTTTCTGATGTTTAACTAACCAAACAATTAATCGAGACAACGAGAGAGTTGCAGCCCTAAAGTTTTCCTCTATCTCAAATATCAGAAGATAAACAGTAGAACTACACTGTTCACATCACAAATTAGTCTGGCCACCTAATTGACTGGCCAACACAGTTAAACTGAAGAAGAGAGCTGCTTTTTACGGCACGTTCGTATAGTCGGTCTGAACACAGCCTCAGTGAGGCACCGTTTGTGCACAAGGTTGCAAATAAAATCTAGATTTTTGTTTGATTTGAAGTAAAAATGTCCTTTATTTAGTCTCCTCAAAGAACACAGCAGATGATATAGTTAATAAGACCTTCGGCAGGATTACAACCCCATTATTCATCTTTTCACTTTGCATTTCAACGATGACTGCTTTGTCAATCAGGCGTAGTACAATGCCTGTTTTTCAGCTAGGTTGCTTCCTTGCTTCATTAGCTAATATGTAGCGACGGCACCTAACAATGGGACTTTCTTAGTCTTTACAGAGCTCAGATCAACCTGTTCCTAGTGTTGAACACGGATCATAAGTACACGGAATACAAGTAGATGGAGGAACAAGACGAGGCAGAAAGTCTGGATGCATCTCGAGCGTGTAACAGCAAATCAAGCGAGAAGGGGAATTAAGTAAATTTGACAACATGAAATATTAGAACCTCTCTTGTACACTGTACTGTGCGTGCGTGCGTGCGTGCATGCGTGTGTGTGTGATGAAGTGGTAGCAAGGACAAACTGTTCTCTCCACCATTATGGTGCTCACTGGTAGCACTGGAGTGGGGGAGGATGCACTGGAGGGTCCTCAGAGTAATGAGTCACAGCAGGCTGAGTGCCTACTTACTTATTATGGAAAGGTGCAGCAGGAAGTGAATTACAACTGTTCGGCAACACCTCGGGACGGACTGACAGCTACGCCTACATCATCACGCCGCATGACTGCAGATATGTAAAGATCAAGTAAAGACGAAAGTTAAGACCAGTTTGATGATTGATGGAATCCATCTAATTAGTCGATCAATATGAGATTCAAGACGGGCAACGAGTCCAGCCGAGAGCGGTCCCGTCTGGGAGCATGTGCCGCTGACCACACTCTCCATTTCATCTAATCTGACAGGATGAGTAACGCGGCTGAGGAGCCACGTTCCTCTATTGACAGCTGGGAATAAATGGTTGCATCAAAACAGCAAACGGCCCAGTGGAGAGTTATGTGTGGAGTCGCAGAATAATGTCGTCTGTCACACCGTTTTTCCACCGGATAGTCAGGAAATTATAAGATACTGCAACCGCACAACCTTGTGATGCTGTTACATAATCTAAAGTTGTGACTTGGACAAGTTTTCTTCTTCACTGGTTGTCATATAACTTCTTTTACAACCTTTATCTCCACTGGTAACTAGCCATGCAGGTATTTTGGGCCATCAGATAGTCTACTGAACAAATAATAATATGAAAACTGCTGACAGAGTCCTTAATAAGCAGGGCGTTGTTATTGGAAAGAACTGTTACTCTTGATTTTTTTTATTTCAATGCTGCGAGTACCACAAACAAAAGTCCATTCACTTCTAATGTAATGTGACAATTTTAGATGAACTGATCCTTTAATGGTTCCCGCACCCTAATGATTATAACATTATTACCCTTGATGGATTTTAATATAAAGCTGTCTTGAATTATAAATGTAGCTTTAGTTAGGTCTCTAGCGGCACAGTAAATTGTGTATAATGGTGTTTTGATTCTATTTTAATCACCATGTGCTACAAAACTGCAGCACCTGTAACCAGGGATCCCACATCTCCTTAAACATCATATTCAAGGACTTTCCAGGCCCATATTCCCTAAAATTTAGTAGTTTGAGACACGGATGAAGGCTAATTACTGTTACAACTCTTATAATGAGAACTATCAGGTTTTAAAGAAACTTTAAGAGAGAGAGAGGCTTAAATATGTGAACACTTCCCAATTGTGCTGTATTACAGAGAAGCCAGTCTTTGTAAGACGTTGGTGAGCCATGAGTCCTGGGATTTACATTTTCCAGGTTGCTGAAGATTGGTTTAACCTTAGCTCTCTCGCTTGTGTGCATGCATAATCTGTCATGTTGCCCTTTCTCAAGGCAGGTGGCACTTGAAACAATGACCCAACTGTGGGAGACATGCATGCAGACAGCAGAACGTAACAAATTCACAAACTTTTTCAAGGAACTGTGGGAACCTATTACATACATGAGCTAAAACTGTGACTCATCACAACATTTTTGTAAAATCATACAAAACAAGGGTAAATAAAAGGCTTGACACTGTGGTGGAAGTATTGATCCTCACTTTGAGACAGAGACAGAGACAGAGCCCTGATTAAATGTAATTTCTCCCTCTCATTCAAGTTAATGTTATGAGTCATCACTGACACCAAAAGCAAAAACCTTTTGTATGAATAGTGACAACAACAACCATATCACTATTTATTTCATTCATACACGAAGCGTCATCATCAAAACGCTCTGATGTACCAGTATAAACCGATCAGCCACAACATTAAAACCACTGACAGACGAAGTGAATGACACTGATCATGGCTACAGTACAATGTTCTAGTGGAAAACCCTGGGTCCTGGTATTCATGTGGATGT
>JBBPCS010050636.1:0-18917 GCA_037974645.1 Hollardia meadi
TGTGTGTGTGTGTGTGTGTGTGTGTGTGTGTGTGTGTGTGTGTGTGTGTGTGTGTGTGTGTGTGTGTGTGTTAAGGGCATCAGTGGAATGTTTGAGTGGCATGCCCGTGCTTGCACTGTAACCTGCAGAAGGACACCCTGGGGCAACACACAGTAGGTAACAGGCGGCATGCATGAGGACATGGCAGCAACAAGGAACAGCCTAGATTTGGGACGAAAAGTAATTACTGAAGACATGAAAAGCTGAATCTCCTGTCGAAAAGGGAAATCTAATGTGGAAGAATTTGAGATGAGATTGTTCCGTGTCATGTTCAGCTTGTGTAGGTGTTCAATAGAAGGTAGATTTGTACTTTTTTTTTTTTTATGTGTTGGCAAAACAAAACATTAAATGCATGAATTGAGGAGTTTAACCTAAATGATCCTTTCCTCTTTTAGCTTTTGTTTTTTTTTTTTTTTTTTTTTTAATTCTGACACAAAATGCCAAAAAGGTTCAATCATTGAATCAAACAAGACAATTAAACTGTACATCACATCCCCTTCCAATCAGACACGCGCTAAGCTCAGCTCATGTGCTTAAAGCCCACAATTTCCTCATCTTATGCCATCTGTGCCATGGCAAAAAAGAAAAATGGCACCATCTGTGAACACTTGGCATCTGTGTACCAGTGGTTATTATCGATTACAGTGGTAAAAAGATGTACAGTAGAGCTCAGAGGACAACAAGCCTCTCCATTACACTGGCCTTTGTTGTTCATGAACATGCATGAAGTGACTTCACTCAAAATGAAGGCCAAAGGCTAGAGAATGTTACTGAACATGGTTATTATTCATTCATTACTCATAGGTTCACCTTGGCCAAGCGATTTCTATGAGTTGTTTTCTGTGTGACGCTGCATTTTGCACTAGATTTTGATTCAAGATTTTGGAATGCATTGAGTTCCATACACAGACAAGAGTCCTTCAGTCCTTAATAAGTTTTGATGTAATTTTGAAGTAATAAGAAAACAAGACTACAAATCAAACCAGACAATCAATGCTACTTTTCAGTATTGTATAAATAAGCTGAGGTCTGTGGTTGGCTATGTCTTGACATGGTGTGAGGTTAGACAAAACACAAGAGAGGAACAATGCAATGAAAAACCTAAAGCAAATATAGCAAAGCGGACCAGACAGAAGCCACAACAACAACAACAACAACAACAACAACAACAACAACATCGGCATCCGTACTGACAAGGAAGAAAAAAATATATAGAAACCAGACCACAGCCAGAGGGTCTTTTTTTTTAGTAGTGCAAACCTCCAAACAAAACCTTACACCCATGCATAACTACTGCATTTGGCCTGTGGTAAAATACTACCAGAAATTGCAACAGAATGTGCTTTCAGTTAATCTGGAGATAATTGTTGCTAATGTTCAATATTTTGGATTTCTTTTCCTGCAGGAGAATTTTTATTACCCACGATTAGGTCTGAAACACTGTGTGGTTCACACACTGATGATGGCCGGCTAGCTACATACATATACAGTGTATGCATGTGTCAGATTGAAAAGGTCAAGCTGCGTTCAAGTCAGGACAGCTTGACTTACTGTACTGTTCTCAGACGACATACACACACATATACAGTATACTGTAACATCTAATAATATATATGATATCTCGCCAGCTTGTGGACCTGCATTCAAAATAGCCAGTATTTTGAATGCAGATCCACCCACAACATCAGATGGCGAGGATTTGCATCTTTTCCTTCCTCCTGCAGTTCTCTAGTCTTATCCTCCATTATTAGTTTCATTGCATCTTATGGCATCTTATAGCAGTTCTAAAGGTTTAGCCTTCTGCCACGATTAACTTTTTGTGAGGAATTCCCTTCTGTTTCAAGGAGAAAGAGATGTTGTTCTTTCCAAGAACGCTGCAAAATTCGCCATGACGTTCACCACTTTCAATTCCAATATCAGGGTGACCACGACTGAAAATGACCAAACGCATGCACAAAGACACACGCGTTCTGTCTACTAATCATTCTCTCCCTGTCCTGATCTCAGGCACAGAGAGAGACCAGACCACTCTGCAAGAGGAGGAGGAGGAGGAACTGAAGAATGAAATGGTGCAGATGTGAAGACAGTGCACACCCTCCAGTAGGCCAAACCTAACAGAATGACCAGCAGATGTGGTGCTACCCATTACCACCACTTTTCAACACTTTTTAATTAATGAAGCTAATGAATTAAAGTGTAACACGTTTTCTGTGTTTCCTTCCCATTAGTGAGATTACCTGAGGAAAGCTTCACACTTAAGTCTGTAAATAAAACAAGATGTGAAACTTGAAGCAGGAGTGCTACACATCGTGACAGGGAAAAAAAAAAGTGGGAGAATGAGAGGGGCACAAAATTAAACTTGACCCCCCCTGAATAACCTTGAATGTCAAAATTGATCCAAACCCCCACCTTATGTGATGCAGTGAAATGGTGGCTTGTTAAACACAGATTTCAAACTGCTTTCAAATGTCACTATTAAAAAATGAACATGCCCCTTTTTTTTTTTAAATTTTGGTGATGTTTTGATAATTAACACCAGTTTCATCATCCGTAGTCACACAGTCATCTTTTGAGTGTACTGTTATTCCCTTCCCCTACTACACGATAAGAAGAAGAAAAAATGTGATTGAGAGGAGGTACCGTATGTAAACTACAGGCCACTACAGGCAGTAAGAAACATGTCAGAGCAAAGCCAGGTGGAGCAGCTCTCACAGACATATTGTCCTATTCATCCATCAGTTCCTTTCCCTGAACCTGGGAAACATCCAGCCTGACAAATTTGAATATTAGGGATCCTTACTTACAGTATGTCCTTGAATTGACATAAGTGATGTCCTGGGAGCACCAAGACCACTCTGCTAAATACTGTGTGGTATCATCTCCTGATCAAATCAATGTCCTGTCCTGAATATTTTGCCCAGGGATTCATCTTTGCCCTGAGGACCACACATACAGCAACGTGCTGGCGCTCTGCCTCTACCGTGGTGACATCACTGATGCATATGTCTCTCATCAAGATTAGGCATCACCAAAAACACACCCTGGTGGTGTCCAATCAAATCAATTGTTCTTGTTTGACAGAACTGTCTTTGTCTCGGGCCCAATTTGACACACGGGTAATTAAGGTTCTAGCCTAAGTCATTATCCTTAAAGGTTAATAAAGGAAAAAGAAGGATTAGGAGTCAACTTTGGACAGCCCCACCCCCAAGAAACAAGAGACGGATGTCCTCAAGGACAAGATGAACTCCATTGGCGTGTGTTGTTTCTAAACAATTTGTTTAGAGGGAGAGTCAAATACACCTAATCCTTGTGCTGTAACAGCAGTTGGTCTATAGTGTTTGCTAATTAGCCTTAGCTACAGGTACATAAAGAAAACAGTAAAATAACAAGGCTCTTTTGTTCAGCCCATGCCCCCACCCAACTCCACGTCAATGGGACATTCCCAGCCTGAGTAATGTCAAAGAAAATACTTAAATATATATTTTTTTTCCACTTATTTTTCTTCTTTCCCGTAATGCTTAAGGGTATGTTACTATGGATTCAGTTAATTATGCTGTGGGCTCCAACTTGGGACATTGGGACAAACATTAGCGTTTTCAATAAACTGTGACGCTGAGCAAGAGCAGCGTGCGGGTTCTCCCTTTCTCAAGACTGAAGCAAATAGGGATAAGAAATATGCAAGATTAGCTGTAAGCAGTTCCTTTTTGCAACATGGAAAATTATCTCATAAGAGTACCTCAATTGTTTTCCTGAGCTGTGGGTTACAGCCACCGCTGCAGTTCCAACAGGTGACTGTACCGATAAGCCAGACAAACTACAATAACTACCTTTCACTTGTTTTTTGGACCCCAGCATGCACCTGTCTCTTTCATGGAGTATACGTATTTGTGTCCCATCTCTCCTTCTGCACCCTTCAACTCTCCAGTGCCCCCAGTTTGAAAAATCCTGGGGACTCATTTATAATACGGACTTACAATACATTTTTAGTGTTCCTATTGATCCTATCTCTAAGCAGAATCTACACATGACACAAGTGATTTTACACCTGGATATGTAAGGGTATTGAAGTTGTGGTGAAGCCTGTGGTGACTTTTGCAATAACAATATGATGGAATGATCAATTAAAGGTGTGAGGAATTAGCAGACCTGCAGTCATTATTTTTGGACACTCTGCATCACTTAATGTTTCATATTGAATTCTTGGGCAAGACCATTTCTTTTTAATATCAGTGACAGTTGCCTGGCTTCTTCTCTATCATCGCTGTGGTCCCATCTTCTAAAAAAAACGGGATTTTCTCTTACTGTCCACGGCTACTCCTGACTCTTTTGTGCTGGCATTACAGTATATAAAGGTGAAATTGCAAGGCAGGTGCCATCAATATAAGTTGATTTGAGAATTATAGATTGCAGGTGCGTAAGTTAAAAAGGGATTCTTAGAGCCTGCAATTTGTAAGAATGTGAGGGTACCTCCAAAAACTATAGGGAGCAGCATATCACCAGAGTAACCGCCAACTGCTGTCACTATACTGTCCACTTGGGCTCTGTAATGTTTGGCTGGAGCTTTAGTGACTGTTAGCTCTTTTAGCGGTGGAGCTAGTAGGACTACTGCATCACTGAAGTCTGCCTAGATCACGACATCAAAGGGGAGTCACCACGGACGGAGGGCTCAGCTCAACCGGGCTCCGCGGCCTGAACACAGCTGAAAACCAAGCTGGGAAAGGCCACAGCCTCCGAGATCGGTGGAGGCCAGTTTGACGACAGGGGATACAGTACGGAGGTGATTTACAGCGGCTTATGACAGGTGGGGACCACAGAGAGGAAAAGCGAGATAGCATCTGGCCTTTTGCAGGAATTTTCACATCTTACTCTGTGAATTCAGGATTTACTTTGGGCAAACCAGAGGTGATTGTGGAAAGACAAAACAGGGCAGCTTTGGTAAGTTTTATTTCGTTTACCTCTTGTTTGAATGAAGCGTGTTTTTCGATGAGTTAACGAGGCAAGTAAGCTCGCCTTATTGTGGTAAAAGAGAGAAACTTGGATTCAGAAGGTGTACAATTGCATTTTTCTGTTTAGTAAGGAAAATAGGTGGAAGAATATTGCCTTTATTTGACATTTTGTGAGTTTGTTTTGTTTACTTATTCGAGTAAAAGCTAAGAGAGATTGTGAAATTTGTCGCTCGTATACATCTCCCAGCTGAAGCTACGCAAGTACGGGGGCTATTGGACTGTCGCCTCTAGAGGTACAAATTGGTATTATGAGACAGTAGACGGGCTGGGGCTAGCTGGTTAGCACGCTAACTTCATTAGATATCTCTGCAACACAATACAAAGACATCTTTGACATAACACTGTTGTTTCTTCTCTCTCTTGATAATATCTTACAAATCGCACCTTTAAGACTTAAGTTCAAGTACAAATTTTTATAAATGGGGCCCCTGCTCTATACTATTCTCACTCATCCAAAAACATTATCTAGTAAATGAATCACAAATTAATATTGTACATCTGTATTTGAAACCAAACTTCAGAAACTTAAGATATAGACCTTTCATATGTCTCCTTCTGGATTCCTTGTTTTTTTTTTCTCTGCTCTGATCTGGCAGCAATGCAGCTTCAAGTAAAAACACATTTTGGAGTGACAAGAGAAATTTACAAGGCCTGTCAAATAATGTTGAAATGGCAAGCCAAACAAGAACATAAAATGTACATGAATCACAGCTCCTCTTTGTTTAAATTCGCTCCAATGAGATGTTATTCACACTTGTTGAAGGAATTTGGGGCTCCTGAGCAAAGTGTTTCTCTGTGGGCGAGTGACCTTTATAAAAATGTTGATGCTTTTGCTCCCTGTTTGATGCTAAACTGTGGATTAAAATACAAAGAGGCCTATTTGAGATGTCTGTACTTTGCAGATTGCTGCTTTGAGAGCTCCAGCCAAGAGAGCAAGCGATGATTCAGCATCCCAGACGTCTGTAATCACCACTTCACATCTTCTGCTGCCTCAGTTTCAACACAGTGCAGATTTCTGTTTTCCAAAAATATCTGAGCGTTCAGTACTGCTGCTGCAGGAGACATGGGAATTACTTGTGTCCTTTAAACTCCTTAAAAGAGACATGAAGTTTACCGGAACTTCCTGGATTGTCATTGCCATGACTTTAAATTACATTTTTAGATGGGAGATCTGAATCTACATTAAGCTTGTAATATGAGCAGTGCAGATCAGATGATCCCACTAAATGTAATCAGTGTTACTTAGTGTTTTTTTATTTCAGGAGTGTTGTAGTGAGGTGTCCTCAGTTCTCGAGAGGATCAGCCAAAGCTCACATCAGCTAAACAATCGCCGGAAGCAGAGGCAGCCTGATAGAGGGATCCATCAGGGGGCAGAAATTTAAAACAATCCTTCTGTCTGACAGGTCCCAACAGCTACACGTTTATATCAAGGTTTTAAGTACAATTTTGAAAATTCAAAGACTTCTGAATTATTTGTTTCTTTCCCCAGAGGCTTTCTGATAATATCATGTAGCTGAATACAAATGTCTTAGATTAGACATTACACAATTAGATTTTTTTAAAAAGACATGCGCTTTCTGTTGATCGGACCCATTCACGAATGAATGGCCATATAACCACATCTCCCTTAAACATACAAAGCAGGATATGTAGGATCACAGAAAGCAGACATCATCATCATCATCATCATTTAACATTCAAAGCTTCTGTTGAGGTTTTTCAAGGAAGCTTGAAGGTCTGGTGTCATATTTTATCACATCATCTACCTTTAAAAAGCCGCCGGAGCAGTAAAGGGGGTTAGTCCCAAAGCAAGAATCGACCTCGCTCAGAAGGAAAAGATTTTTCTGTTTTGTAATTTATGTGTATTGACCAAGTAATTTTGGGGGATATTGGGGCGATAATATCATCATTTGGTTACAAATACCCAGTTTACGAGAGGTCTGGGAGAACCCATTTGGGGAGCTTAAGAGAGAGAAGAGAGTCATGCGACAAAATTCTGCGCAGGCTGTGCTCTCCCTTTCTATTTATTTTCTATTTTCTAAGTATATAGATCTGTACATAAACAAATATGCACTAGCAACTCAACACTTGTTTTTCTTGTGAAGCAATTTGCTGAGAGGCACTAATGCTTTTCACAAGGTCTATTAATACAAATACCTTGAGTATACACTTTCCACCATTTGTAGTGAACCCCCAAGGGGACCAGATGTGGGATGAACTTGAATGCACCATAAAAAGGACTGTCCACCCCTCAACCTTAGGCAGTTATGAAAGGCACTGATGTCTGCATGGTCGGTTTTAACACTTGACTCTAACTGCCTCTACTTATTTGACACAATTGTTTCACCCTGTTTCAATGTGGCAGGTTTGGAGATGCAAGTTTACAAAAAGTTTCCTGTTTTTAACACAGAAATTTTCTGTCCTTCAAAAGCCAAGAGCACCTTTTTTAGTAAAGACCCTTGAAAGGCCTAAAGAAAACTTGAATCTCACATCTTTTAGACATCTTGAAAAGCAAAAGCATCACCTTCTCTTGTAGGATGTCCTCTTTTTCACTCTCAGTTGAGAGGATTGACCCCTACATAAGCCAATCCTATATGTCAGTCCCTTATTAAGCATCCCTGCACACTTGAGCTGATGAGGGGCACACTGGGTCATATTGGCTCAAATATATAGGAGGCCAATGAGGGGATGAATTGCTATCCTGCCACTCATGGTGGCAGGGTGCCAAGGACCGATAACCAAATGTGTGAACTTTATTGATGGATGGATATTAATGGATATTAACTGTGTTACATCAGTGATGTATTTCCTTCTTTTTTTCCCCCTTCTTTTAACCCAAGCATGAACTGCTTTTTTCTTGCAGATGTCTGAAAATAAATGTTTGACCTTTTATCTGCTGCTAAGGTTAAGGACAACATGCAGGGAGGATGGGCGGGGGGGATGAAAGAAGAAATGACTAAGGAAGAAAGGAAAGATATGGCAAGTGCTTTGGAGATTCTGTTAATATGCAATAGCGTCATCCTTAAATTATTGGTAAAATCCTGTGCTCCTTCCTTAGTTGTGCTGGTTGTCAGTTCCCTCCACCCAGCAGCCAGGCTGGAGCCGGCCTTGCAGCTGTCCACACTCCAGCATTACATAACAAGGCTGCACCACAAACCCCCCTCTAGACACTTTGCAGCCTCTCCACCACGACACTGTCACCCCACTGAGGAAATGACACAAGGACAAAGTTGGAGGCCCGCTTAAGGGACAGACACACAAACTCCTCTCTTCTAAGATTTGCTTGTTGAGGGCCAAGTTAATGAAGTAACGCAGTGCTGTAATTGCTCATTTGCTTCTGTATTCCCATGGACCAGTAATCCCTTCTCCTTTAAAATCACCACTCAACACACACGCACACACATACAGCAAAGTGCTGCTCATGTGTGGGTGGGTGTGATGATGAACCCAGTCTACAGAATGGCTGACCCACTTTCCCACCATGCTCTGCCCAAACAGCGTACCATTTCATGAGTATAATGTGAGGTTTATCTTTCTAGAGGTGCTCAGGCAAATTAAACCCTACTTTGATGCACCTGTGAACATGAGGACATTTTAAATCGTACAAGACATATTTCAGCCTCTGTGACGGGAGTGTTTCATCTTGTGCTTTGAATATTGTTAAGTTGAATACTCAAACTGGTTCTACAAGATCATCCTGTGTGCAACAAGCACACGGCAGGATATAGCCGAGAGCTTTCGTCTCCTTGAAACAGGATGTTTCTGCAATCGAATTATTTGTTATTCATCTGCAGAGAAGTGTTTTCTGTTTTATAACAATGAATGCTGTCTGAAATTGAGTTGAATATATCAGCAGGGCTGCCTGCAACCAAAGATTTTCCTAGTCGACTAGTTATTGGTAGTTTAAGCCTTTAGTCAGCTAGTAAACGCGCGTTTATGATATTAATTGAATTATTTAAATATATATTTTTTGGGACATCTGAAAATTGTTTGAGTTCCAGGGCTGAAAAAGAATGTTATGAGCACGGCTCAACTGTCATATGCTGACGCAGAACAGATCTCGCGCTCTCACATCACATCTCACGCCTTTTCTCACGCTAAAGCTGAGCATACACTGTACGATTTGAGCCCGATTTTTGAGGCGCACAACTCATTTTAGCTAATTTCTGCGTCGTTTTGTCGTGCAGTGTACAGTCGGGAGCGAGGAGCGATCATGGCCCAACCAACTGCTCCTAAAAGGCCGTCAGACGTTCTGATGAATTTCTGCTCTTGCACAGTTGAAGCAGATTACGACGTGTCTGTGTGTGTGTGTGTGTGTGTGTGTGTGTGTGTGTGTGTGTGTGTGTGTGTGTGAAAGAGAGGGAATTAAAACTTGGACCGACCCGTTTTGAGGGCACATGTGTGTGTGAGAGGGACGGTGAGAGATAATATGAGCCTTGTAAAATAGACAAGTCAAATACAAGGCCATATACATACAAATATTACATCGAGAAAAATGACGACAGGGTGTTTTATTTTCTGTTTTACAAGTACAGTGTGAGCGCTCAAGTCACCACTTGACAATAGGACCATAAAATGTGAGCACATAAACCATGAGCTTTGGTTTTTACATTGCAGACGATTGGGCAGCCAATCACAATCAAAGATTTTGTGGCCAAGCAACTAACTCACCGAGCCGGTACACTGTGCAGCTAACTCGCTGCACCCACTTCATATACTGTTGGGTAGTTGAATCCACATCAGTGCATCATATTCCATAAGATCATTATATGTTTGCAGCATGGCTGTCCTGTGAGATCCACGTACAGTATCTCTAAAAAGTCAACTTTTCATGTGCTCGGACTCGTGGATTTTTAACGAGTATGTTAAGGTTCAGAAGCAACACATACGGTAACACATTTCAACCTTCAATTTATCACAAACAAAAATCAACACATTTTGAGATACATGGTCGAGGTTGATGTTTCCACTGAACAGAAAGGGAATGAAAAAATTGTTTTAAAAAAAATTGTAAGTAACTCGTAACTAAAGCTGCCGAACAATGTTAGCGGAATGAAAAGTAAAATATTTACCTCTGTAGTGGAGTATACTGTAAGTACAAAGTAGCATAATATAGAAATACTTTGGTACAGTAAAAGTACTTCAGGAGAATACTTGATTAAATGTACTTAATCACGTAAGTTGACAAGTTTCATTTTATGAATCTGTTGGGTGTTATTTAGGGTTAGGGTTAGTGTCAGTCCAGTTCCCCTTTATCAGTGTAGATCAGTTTAAAAATGTGGCCTTTCGCATGACTGTATTTCCCTTTTATTTCACCAAGGACATGTATGCATGTGGTCTTCCAACATAGGGAGAGCATGAAGAAGACATGTCAGTGCACTTGGATCACTACTGATGTCATAAAACTAAATTTTGATAAGTTTTTTCTGAATTCCAAGTATATCAAACAGATTATTTCCTTCCAGTGCAGTAAGATCATGGGTCAGTTACGAACACTACACATCAACACAGTCTCAGCTCATAGGCTCATTTTTAGAGCTGTGCCTGGTTATTTTAAGAGCCCAAAAAAAAAAAAAAAAAATTAGAATTTGCTGTGCTTCATCACACTATGCTAGCAAAAAGCACAACGGGGTCACTTTCTAACATCATATGAATGCAGTATTAAGAGCCTTTGAAGATTTGTTATCAGTCATATTTGGCAGCACAATCCCCTCCAGCTTTTCTGTCATGTTTTGACTGAAAACAGCAACGAATGTACCTTTAAATGGATTCCACTGACTTGACAACATGTGTCAGTTTGTTTTCATACATATGTTGTTTTTGTGGGAGGTTGCACTGTGTTTGCCCATATCCACAGGTAAGCTAATAATGGGGGTAACAAAGAATTAGCCAGTGTTTTGTGTCAGTTGCTAAGCAAACCAGGTCTGATATGACAGAATGTAACTCTCCGGTGTGTCCCACCTCTCCCACCGTCTGTCATGCAAAGAGATTGCACTCCGTTTTGTAAAATCAAGGTATTCCTGTGCACTAAAAGCATAACATGGGCTAACTTTACATAAATCATATGGGAAACTGCCATCAGTGTGTGGAAGACCAGTAAATTAACCTCCAGTAATGAGAGGACTAATTAAGGATGGGCAACCATTTAAAAATGTTAAAATAACACTATCCATTACTGAAAGGGCTTTATGAGCGTGCCCCTGGCCCACAATTCAGGATCATGTTAGGCAAAGGTTTCAAAGCACACCAAATTCTGAAGACCAGCTTTTACTTCTACATTGTCAAGTGTTAATAAGGTTTAACCCTGGGTGTACCACAACACTTGAAACTCTCTTTTTCTTGTAATCAATTTTAACACACATACCACAAGAGATGGAATGTTATATTAATTCCTCAATCCATATAAATCAGGAGAACACTTGCACACACTACTCTCTACAATTAACAACTTCTTTTTTGTGTTACTGCATTGGTTTAAGTCATTCTTCTTCAGTATCTCATATTTCTGTTGTTGCAAGTAATTCGGGGCTATTCCATTACTCATTTCCTCGTTGTGCTGAACTTCTTCTAAGAGTTGCTCAAATAAAGCAGCTTAATTCTAATTTCTTTGGGGTACCCAGTGGAACTCTTAGGACCCCCTGGAAGTGTGTGGACCACAGTTAACTGCTTACCACACATTTGTTTAGTCTTTTATTGCTTAGTTATTCTATGTAGCCCAACCACTACTTAACAAAATCCCCTTGTGTCACCTTGAGAATCGTAGACAAGAAGAAGTGTTCTAATCAACCAACCTTCATGATGCCGCAAGGTGTGTTTCCAGCTCCCTGACTTCTCTCGGCGGAATTATCACGGCTGCCACTCCCGATCCGTGGACTGCTGTGCTCTCTATACCGTCCATTGGTGTAAACTCCCTCGGCCCCGTAGCCCTGAGCAGTGGCTGACACCTCCAAATACGCCCGGGTACCGGCTGAAGGAAGTGCGGCCGCGTCGCCGGTAACTCCCGCTGTGTTGGTCGCGCCCTGGGCCGGCGGGGAGCCGATGGCAGGATCCAAAAAATGTCCCGACGCAGCATCTGAAGCGTGTACCCCTGCCATGATCCGCCGGAGTTACAGCAAAGCCTTCCCCTCCACAATGTAAAAGCAGCCCATTTTCTCAAAGCACGTTGGACTTGTTGGCGTCCAGGGTGGCTGGTATTCTTCGCCGGATCAGCGCCGCTGGTCCATCATCGGAGCGCACGGTAGCGTCAGAAGCCGGCCAGCGGACGGTGGTCAGACCGCCGTCCCGGAGAAATGAGCAGACGCCGTATCCTGCACGCGACCCCCACCGATTAGCCTTCTGGAGACGCTTGTTCAAAAACACTTGAAATGCCGACTTATGCCTGGGCTTTGCAGCTTCCGTTTGTATTTTCAGCTTCCACTTTCGTCTTTTTGTGCTCAAAAATCAGTTTCGCCCACCACGTCCGCTTCTGTAGACTCTCCGTTGGGCATCGCCTCGCGTCCTATGGACTTTCGCACTGCTCGCAAACGAGAGAGCTTCCCCTCCAACGTGCATCCGCGGGACAAATTCAAGACTGAGAACGCAATCGCAATAAGCCCAAAAAGGCATGCGCACATCAGCGCGTGCATGTACAATTAAATCCAACATCTTGCGCGCGCAATCACAGTTTGATTCTTCAGGCGCGCGCACTACCTCCCTAGCTTATTCATTAATGTAGCCTATTATTTAGCGTTCTATTATACATTATAAGCCTGCTACATTAAGCAAACAGAGAGAGCAAACAGAGCTCAAGGCCAAAGATTTGAACATTTGTTATAGGTTTACACATTTATGTTATGAAAAAAACTTTTTTGTTGTTGTTTATAGAGTTGACAGGGAGCATCACTGTTTAAAAATGAGTGAAAAACAGGATTTTAAAAAGTCTATATTTGTATGAAAATCAAATTGCAAACATATATAATATCATTTTTTAAAGCGTCTTCGTCATTTTTAAATTAGGCTATTTTTCTCAGTTATTTATCTGAGTGGAAGCATTTTCTGTGCGGTGCTCATCACATTAACCTAATTTACTAAACAGCAGCAGTGTCCTTGAATAATGAAACACAACCACTTTTGGGTACACAACAATATTGGTGAAAATCAGTTAAAACAGCTCTGCTTCTTTTCTTTCTTTCTTTTTATATCAACAAAAAAAATAAAACAATGTCTTGGAGGAAAGGAAATAGCAGCCAAGTTAGTTCAGACCTGCAGACAGGCAATTGCCAGGCTAATGCTAATGAGTGTTGCAGCAGCAGCACCTTTTTAAAGAGAATTTATTTCACCCCTCTCCAAAGTAATCAGGAGACAAATGGAGGATACTCACTGCAGGGTGGAATTGATATTTTCTGGTTAACAAACCTTATTAATGTTAGAGATTTAAATAGTAAAATACAGCATAAACCCCACAAAGAACAATGGCTATATAAAAAATAATAAATTGGGGTGCCCCCGTTGAGGCAGCTGAACATGCATTGACAAATCACAGTTTAAATCTATTTAATCTAACCACTGAGTAGACTGCACAGGGCCCAAAGCTAAAGGGTTCCCAAATTATTTAGAACCTAATTGCACCATTGTGGTTCAATAATGATCTCGGGTCACTTATGCTTTTCTGGACTGGAAAACAAATTTAAATTCGAAGGGTATTTGGGAGGGAAAAAAATGGTCCCCTGTTATGCAACCGTGTGGGAACATCGACTAAATTTCATTATTTGCCCTTTCGGTTAAAAAACTACTGTAAATGTAAATAATTGATTTGGTATCTGAATTATACTTTGTCAAATCATTGAAGGAAAGAATTCTTCTTTCATTAAACATCAAAATGACAGGTGATCCCAGACTTAAACTGTGTATGTTTACATTCTATCTATGATTTTGTCGTTTTACAACATTGGTTTATTCTGTACACATCTATTGCACATCTGTCCATCCGCGGGGGCTCAAGCCGCTGTTGCTCTTCCTGAGGTTTTATATTTTGGATGTTTGGATTATAAAACACCTCTAGGCAAACTTGGATTTACAATTTTGACAAATACACAGTAAATAAACTTGACTTTACTTGGCTTCGGGTGTGTTACATCAATGACACGGTGAGTCACTGTTTCATCAAGGTTATTTGTTACAATGCAGAACGGTACAGAGAAAATTTTGCTCATAAGGAATGCCTAGATCCTCGATATCTGAGAGAGGGAAGCTCTTTTGTAATACTTAATGAGAACAGAAGGGGCAAATAATAATAATAAAGTACTAATATCTGTCTCTGCAGCACCTTTCTGGAAGAGTTAAGATTGAGGTTTTTACCCACCATAAATGCTAAGAAGAATAGTAATGGCATGTCCAGAACACATGTAATTTTAGAGCATCACTCTTCATCAAAGATGCTCTTCCTCCACCCACCACCTCCCCTCTTCTTAGGTATTGATTTGAAGACAACCAGCAGGAAGAAACAAACAATAGAGTGAAGACTGTAAACAGTAGTCCAATTCATTTGCGGTCACATTCAGAGTGAATTGGATAGACTGCAGTTGTGCAACGCCGTGGCATGCGGTCCAACCCTGGCACCCCCGTTTCACAAGCCATAAAACTGAGCATCTGCAGACGCCCCTTAGGCCAGGCCACAATAAACTACAACAATGGAGGGCGTAACATTCGACATCAGGCCAACTCACATCATCAGACAACACATGGCCAGTGAGAAAATGCAACCCCACTTATAACTCTCTGAGGAGGCAAATCCAATCATAGCCAATTTGCATGAAAGGAATCATGTGCAGCAAGAGGGCGTGAGACCAGCATCTGTTCATAATTGTCAAACATGGCCCGAATTATCAGAGCCAAAGCAAAATCTTCAGATCATGGAAAGACTTGATTTTATATTCAGACATCCTGCATGTAAATGCTGCAAACAATGGGAAAAATTCTTTCTGGTAAATAGCAACACCCACACAACACAGTAGATTACTGTATAGGGCATGTAGTCATCAGATATGTTTTGTCAGAGGGCAGGACAGTCTGTGGAAGTTAAGGGTGTTATTCAAGTGTGCTACAGTTTCTACGTGGATACTTTCACAGACCTTGGTGGCGATAAGTGGCTTGATCTGCAGCCAAAACACCGCCTCCATAATCACATTTAGTCATATGAATGAGAATGACTTACAAATACGCACGTACTGTAGGAGGCCTGCTACCTCTCAAGGACAGGTAGAACAGCAAGAGGCAGAAATGAATGAAATGTGAATGTATGATATATCAGATGGGATGAAGGAATGGAATGCTTGCTGGGAGACTGAGACACAAATGTCTAGGAAGGAAGAGGAGGCTGGAGAGATGCCCCCTTCCTTTCTTTTCCTCACTCACTCTTAGTACCTCACCCCCCACCCCCTCCCTCCCCTTCCCTCGTGATCTTTCAGGAGCATGTATTATGCATTCTCAGAAATAATTTAGCAAAGGTTCTGCTTTAAAAGCCTCCTTGCCCGGCCCAGCTGTCTCACTTTAATGTGAAAAAGGCCTCTAATGACCAGCCGCCAAACTCGAACATCAGCTCCACATTCATTTTAACTTAGCGGGGAATCAGAGTAGTTCACAGAAGTCCACAAGATGTGACCACAGTCAGCCTTGGTAAAGGGGCCTCTCACTGATCCATCAACAAACAGCCGACTGTGTGTCCAGTGCATGGCAAAGCACTATATTATTCAGTGAAAACACCAGGACCTGATGAATGACAAGATAAGGAATGATGGGAAGGAGCAAAACATACTTATTTCTTTTAGTCTGAGGGTAGAGAGCTAAAATAAAACAGCAAGTGAAAAATCAAGTAGAGGCTCATTCATGATTCCTGAACACTGAAATGAAAATGTCATTCTACAACCCCGATTCCGATTTACTGTGTAAACGTAAATAAAAACAGAATGCAATCATTTCCAAGTATTTCGAAGCCCATTCTGTAATATCCTTCATACAATCATGTGTTTCACAGTGTGGTGGACCTCGCCCCATCCAAGGGAATCCTCCAAAGTGAACGACTGCGCCTTTTGAGGATTCCCTTTTCATATCCAATCATCCTCGTCACCAAAGGAACCTGTTTACCTGTGAAATGTTCTAAACGGTCTGTTTCTGGAGCATTCCACAACAACATATCGCTTGCATCCGTTTCAGAACAAGAATACAAAAATCAATGAGGTTGATGTAAAGTAAAACATTAAATAAAATGTCTTTGCCTGGTTTTCAATTGAATCTGTCTCATAAAGGATTCGCAAGTGATCACATTCTGTGCCGATCTTTTGGGAATCGGGGTTGTAAACTAACACCCTTGTTGTGTTCTGTTGAGGTTTGCTTTAGTTTCCTGTAGCAGGATGTCAGCCATGGCTGTGTAGAATGAGGCACCGCTCCCTCCTGTTGCAGTAAGCTGTCAGGTTCAGACCAATGGATCTCCAAAGCCGTGCCCACTGGCCTCTAGCGGCCTTCAGTTTGATGACAGCCGGCTATTGATCAAGTTTTCTAATTCCAGCTGGCAACAGGGGAAAAGAAGAGAGGGTCACCAGATCAAACGGTCAGGATTTATTACCTCACATTTTTATAGAAAGCAACATGTTTGTTGATTTGGTTGCACACACGTTTATTTCTCATTTCCAGACAAAAAAAAAAAATATGCAAGAACAAGAATGCACTTCTCGAAAACACACAAATAGCAATGCGAATTGTACACTTGAATGGTGATACCTATAGAGGAAGTTCCTGCTGTTCACAGCCGGGAAGCAGAGGGTGTATCTTCCTGTGCTTTGCCAGCACACTTCCTGTGCCTGCCCATTTTACCACCAGTCCAACAGCAGCAGAAACCATGCACCTTTCCCACAAAGGCTTTTTTTTACACGATGGAGTTTTTACAGTTTAATTCTGTATTTATAGTTGCTCTTGAAAGGCACAATCCATAACCAATACGTAGAAGGTCAGCCCCGCCACAATAAATTAAACACTCGACTGGAATCTGCTATCAAAATTAACTGGCAGATCTTGTACATAATACAAGGACTAAACACTTGACAGAAACAGGATCTGATTAATTTTTCATGATGCCATGGAAGAGTTGTTCACATCGGTTGAGTCAGAAAACAGACCTGTATTTGGAATGACTGATTTTACATGTAATTCATTATTCACGTGACAAGACCCTAATTTATCCTATGTGTTCAAACTGGAATCGTGCCTTTGACCTCGCTTACTGTGAGCTTGTTTAACTGAAGCTTTTGATTCCTTGTAGATTTAATTGGGTATTTACTCATAACAACACAACTCAATTAGAAGAAGAGACCATGCAAACAAAGCAGGTCAGAGGCCAAGTGTGTAGATTTCAGGGGCAGAAGCAACAATGGAATATGGCATATACATTGGGTCTGGAAAGCCGTGTTCTGTTGTGCTTCCTATTTTTTAGAAATGCTTTTAAAAATGGTTACACCTGTCAGTATTCTTTTTTATGAATATCAACTAATATCTAATATATACTAATATATAATATGAAATATTTCATGTTTATACGTTTAGTTGTATGATAGGGCTTAGGTTAAGGATAAGGTTGTCTGGTCACGTCTGCCTCTCTGAGCCAATGGACTATACTGACACCCACTGGTGATAGATGAGCAAGAATAGAGCACCAAATACTCAGGTACATGCTTCTTCTGACTTCTTATATACTGTCTCAAATATTCTACTGTATGTATATTCCACTATATGTCTGGTTCTAAAGCTTAATGGAAGATGTCTCCCAAACTGAATGCCAAAGGCTTTATTTGACCAGAAATAAATATTTAACGCAACCACTCTGATACCAGTATCTCATTAGAGACATGATCAATATTTTGACTATATACAACTGTAAGTAAGGCTTACCATTAGATACAATTCAGGCCCTGAAACCAAGATTCTATCTTGAATAAAATAAGAAAATTCAGCAACACACACACACACACACACACACACACACAAAATTCCGATATCAGGAGGTAAGGTATTGGGATCTTTAACTCTCAAACTTTGACTATTTAACCCAAACAACTATCAAAGCATGTGTGTGAGTGGATTATAAGAAATAGGATAAACACTCGACTGAAACTATGAACAGCCTATCTCATTATATACTGTATATTCTATAATTTGTATGTGTTTTTCGTTCATTATAATATTTTACACTTCATCCTGTTTTAATATGTATAATTACACTGTCAACCTGCTTTGGCAGGACTGAGCTTCATTATGGTAAAGTTTTGTTTGGCATGTTGGCATTTTTGCTATAAATAGACTGACTGATAAATCCACTTCATAAAGTGCATTATTTTAAGACCCACTGCTGCCAGAAAACGTTCCTGTGAGTCTTTTATCACTTCGAATGTAAACCACAGTGCTCATGCTATACCTCTGTTTCAAAGCCTTTGTAATTAATGCAGGTTTAGTATCCAAGCAACAACCCAACACTGACCTCTATGAGCTCGTTTCATTAGATTACAATCACTGACCTGCACACGTTTTCAGCCTTTACACATAGCCTGTAGATTAAATAATTAAAGAACAGCTGGCAGGCAGTCCATTCCAATCAAGTATAATCATTTTTTGTTTCCTCTTTAGGAAACATTAATTTTTCAAGGCCTGTTAATTAAAATTATTTAAGTAATAACTGCTCACATTTTTGTTGAATTCTATGCAAATTAGATTTTCTTATCACCTTTTCCAGGCATGACACCAGGCAGGTAGTTGGCATTTAAGCTACATTTCTCTCTCTCTCTCTCTTACACACACACACACACACACACACACACACACACACACACACACACACACACACACACA
>JBBPCS010050657.1:0-18908 GCA_037974645.1 Hollardia meadi
TATAGATATAGATAGATATATATATATATAGATATAGATAGATATATATATATATAGATATAGATAGATATATATATATATAGATAGATAGATATATAGATATATATAGATAGATAGATATAGATAGATATAGATAGATATATATATAGATAGATATATAGATAGATATAGATATATATATAGATAGATATAGATATAGATATAGGTTTGGTTGTCACTGTAAAAGCACTGTAAAGTAGGCCTAACTGGTAACTAAAGCTGAGATAGTGGAGTACTAAGTACATATTTGCCTCTGAGATGTAGTGCAGTGGAAGTATAAAGTTGCGTAAAATGGAAATAGTAAAGTACAAGTACTTTAGTACTAAGTAGTTTGTACTTGAACTTGAGTAAATTACATTTCCCCATTGACTGTATACAGTATATGATGATCTTTGAACTAAAATTCTTAGATTTAATAAAGCATAGGCCTAATACAAGCTATTATTCTAATTATTGAAGGTTTGATCATTAAAGTTTGAGTTTTACTGTGCAGAATGATGTATATGCAGTACAGAGTTTGACACTAGAGGGCTGTTTGTTTTCACATTTATCTGCTGAATAGTTTGGAAGCCAATCCTGGTCCAATGTTCAACTTACATAAGTGTGATGTGGAGCCCTGAAGCCTCCAGCGCATAAACACTGAGAGTGGAGACATGTTCTGTGAAGTCTTTTTAAAAGACACATATTTGCATAAATTTAAACTATTTGTGGTAAAACCATATCATAAATTATAGTCAAAGCACATTGTGTTATATACGTCTTAAAACATGTCTGAAAGCTATTTTTTAAATACATGAAGATCAATGCAAAATTAATACATAGGGCCTACTATGAACAGGTGGGCAGGAGGACATTAGAACAACAGCATGCAAATAATGATGTGGTGGCAGCTCCTCATTTCCATTTTCTTTCAAAGACATGTCACATAAGTAGTTTTTAATCTTCTTTTCTTGTTTTGTTTTGTTTTGTTTTATTAGTGGTTTAGGTTGAATAATAAGCTGCGGGCATTTTGCACTTGCTACATTTTTTCTCTTTGAGAAAAAACAAGTGAATAAATATCCCTCAATTGTGTCGGTGCCAGGCATAATATGAAAATGATCTTTTAATTGTTGCTAGCAGACAAGAACTCATCCATCCATCCATCCATCCATCCATGCAGTGGCAGCAGACTAGATAGGGACATCCCTCTCCCAGCAGGATTTTCTAGCACCTCATGGGGGATCCCGAGGTGATCCCAGGTGACATGAGATATACAGTATAATCCCTTCAGTGACTTTCTGGGTCTATTCCGAGGTCTCCTCCCAATAGGAAATGCCTGGAAAACCTCCAAAGGAAGACATTGGAGGCAAAGATAGGCCTTTAATTTTACTAAAAACTTAAATTTTGTGAGATTCCTAAATTAAAGTTCGAAGCAAAATAATATTTTTCTCCAACCAGTAAGATCAAAGCATTAATGTTAAGATTATGTTATGTTGCTGTTTTGAATGGCCTGTCTAAGGATTCAGAATGTTGCATTTTGCCCACAGAGACTTGCACAATGCTCCCCTCATTAAGTCACATTAAATATTTCATCCATTTCTTTAGCTTTACTTCTTTAACTGGTTTACAGACAGGCATCAGCAATGAATTCAGTGTTACATCCAGAGTGTCTGCAACATTTCAACTCATTTTCCCTACTTTGTAAACAACTACAAATCCTGGGTATATCTAGTCTCTCGAGCTTTGCGGTCTTCCCACAGACTTCCAGAAGCCATTTGTTCATTCCAACATACGCTGCATTTCCTTCAAATCACTACTGTTTTGTGCCATGTTGAAAATGTTTGCCTGGAGCAAACAAACCCATCAAAATGTAGTGGAAGAGTGCTGAATGAATTAATATGGCCAGGCTGCGAGAAAATGTAGCCAGCCTGAGTACATTTTTTTTTTCTATACATGATGTTCTCTTAGGGCGACAGATGACTATTAAGGCATTTTTCTCAGTTCCCTCATCAGGACCGTCTGCTACATACAAGTCTGAATTCTTTACAAACAAACACACCCACACACATTTCCTAAAACTATAAATCAATTTCTCAAAACTCAAAGCATTCTGTCAAGAGTCAAACTTTCTTGCAAAATGAAACACATGCACTCAAGATCATGTTCAAAAACTCCACCAAAACAATACACGCAGCTATACAAATATCTCCTACAGAGCACCAAAATGAAACACTGCCGTAATAAATTTGAAACACCACCATCAAAATACTGTTTATATGTTCTGGCTTTCTGAGGCCCTGTTGTATATTCAACTATGTAAAACTGTGCAGAAATTGTTTCCTTTCTCTCTCTCTCTCTCTCTCTCTTTTTTTTTTTTTTTACTAAACGTTGCAACCAATTTTGGGACCTATTTTTGTCCTAAAATAGGTTGCAATTATATAGTACATACAGTTCAAAGATGATCGCCATATTGCAATACAATACTGTGAATATATCACATAAATATTACACAATGACACAATCTTTGTATCAGAATAATCCAATGAGCTTCAACCTCACAATCAAGTCATACTGTAAACTTATAGATGATACTGCAACATTGTTAGAGTTCAAACCAAGGTTGCACGGATTTCATTAGAAATATTGGCTTGCATTCTTCTTCTTCTTCTTCCTCCTCCTCTTGCTCTCTCTCTTCCTCTTTTTTTTCTTCTCCATGTTGCTCCGTTTTTCACCAACACAACAGAGGTCACCCGAGGCCTCCTTTTATGCTCTGACTGGTGATTTGCCACTTGAGTTGGAACAGGTGAAAAGAGAGCGAGACCAACTGGTAATTAGGGTGTGGCTTTTGTGTTTTCCAGGAAGTGTGCTAAACGATGTGATTAAGAATATCTATTTGAGTGAAAACAGTGGATTTGTGCTGATAGGTCAGCAGTCTGGGGTTGTATTTTTGACACATGAACTTCAAGTCTTTAGAACTGAGTGCACAGTTCCAGTTTTTGGGTGTATACAATGGAGACAAACTGTAATCGCTGCAAGCGCTTCAGTAACAAGATCTACCCAGCTGACCAGTGACCTTGTGACAGTGCAGTGTGTGTAAAAGAAGTGGAGTGGCACTTCTTCACATTGTCTTGGAGTACACTTGACTTCCCCTCTCCCTTCCTCACATAAATAACAGTACTTTCACATCTTGTAAATAGTATGGTTGGGTGAATGCTGTGGGTGCATGCGTTGATATACTTTCAAGGCTACAATGACGATTCTTCTCACCACTTGTCCCGTCACATTTCATTTCCCTTTCATTTGGTCCCCCCTCCCCTCCTTGTCTTCCTCCAGCTTCCCTTCCCTCAAATTCTCCCATCTGCTCCTCTCGGAAGTAATCATTTTGTTTTACACGCTCTCCTGTTCCTGTCTTTGTTGGCTGTGTGAATTTTGTGTGCATGTGTGTGCGTACCTCTCTCAGTAACAGACAGCTTAATAAAGGTTGAGATGTTCAGCTCTTGGTTCCCGTCTCATAACCTGATTCAAGCTTTATTGACCCTGCGTGAAAGATATAACAGGTAATAACTCAAACAGTGGAGGTTCTGCAGGTGGAGATTTCAGTGATTACAGTGTGGGAGGGCGACAAGTCCCCTGTAGTGTTTGTGTATGTGCGCGAGGAAGAGTGAGCAATATGTATTAGGGGGAGAATGGGAGGGCTTGTGGTGTCGAGCTTTGTTCTGCAGCTCCTGTCAAAGCGTCAGACCGAGTTATCATCAAGGCAGCTTTTGAGCTCCTCAGGCTGGGAATAGTAAAAGGCCAGTTTGTGAGTTTGTTCAAACTCCAGTGTCAGCCACATGCTAGGGAAGGTACTACCAATAGTGAGTGAGTTGATCAAATATGACAAGGTTTCAGCTAACTGTTTCCCATTCTCCCCCTCTAACATGTATAGGTTACAAGGAGCCATTTGTATGTCAAGTATGTGGACTAACGGCAGGGATCTCCATCATCCCCCCGAGTGTTAGTAGAAAGCATTTTGTTTGGTTTTTTAAAGTGTGCTGAAAGCATCCTGTAAAGATTTGAAGAAGTGATTATGCTATTTCCCTTGTTGTGCCACTTCATCAGCAATGTTTCATGAACAGAAATTTTAAAATGCATGCCTTTCAAAAAGAGTGTTTTTTGGCGGCCTCTGAATGCTGATATTCATGTAAAATTTTGGTCTAAGGCATTTCTATCACTGTGTCTTTACTTTTCCTATGTTTACATTGTATTTTATTATTTAATTAATTTAAAATAGCTATATAGTCTATATATTCTTAGTTGTTGGCCTTCTGAATTATTATATTTGAACAGGTGACATTTTTTATGATAAAGCTCTATTATACAGGTGTCATTTTGCACACAGTTGCATTGGGTGATTGTAAGCAGAAAGTAATAGTAGTAATTTCCATTTTGGGAATTTTTCAGGGCAATATCTAGAGCATAAATTTTAAATAAAAATTCAGAAACCTAAATAAAATGGTGGGCAGTTAATATAGAGGCTATATTGTGAATAGGCAGTGATATCGCCACATTGCATGATGGGGCTTTAACTCAGTATATGATTTGATGATGGATTCACACAAAGATTTAGATGTTTATTTATCAAATTTGTCCATTAGCTACCATTGGTGTGCTCTCTTTTTTCCAAATATCGTTCAGGGAAAGTAATCGGCTGAATTTCAGTGCAGGGGACGCACACTTGCTTCCTGTCATTCTGCGCATGTTGTTTGGATAATAAGAATTTAAGGGAAATGAGAGAGCAGTAGGCACAAACAAATATACACCATCCAAAGAACAAAGGAAACCGTAATGAGGTAAGTTTTGAGAAAGACTCACACTATCAAAAATATTTTTATTGCGAAAAATAACCCCATCTTTTTTTAATATGAAGAAATAATCCACATTCACATTCCAAAAAGAGGAGATCTCTTTAGAAATATACACAGAATGACATGCAGTTTCAGTGTTAAGCACATTTCCTCAGACTCCTGTGTTGCCCCAGAGATCACTCGCTGTCTTTCAAGCTAACTCCATGCCCCAGCACCATCCTCTGACCTTTCGTCACCAGACTATGTGTTAATTACAAAGTCCCCCCCTTTGCCTGCTAATTAAAACACTATGTCATGTATTATTCAGCCATTTTCTCCATCACTGCTCTAACATAAAACAAATGAGATGTACACATTTCTCCCGTCACACTCACATCCAATCCACTCTAACATATGTTTGATGGCTAATAAAAGCAGCTGATATTTTTTTAAGAGGATGTAATGTTTGCTGGGGTCTTTTAACCTCAATGAAATCCCCGTGTAGTTTTCTTTTACCTCTGGTAGCAGCTGACCTTTGCTTGGAATGACTGTGATGGAGATCCAAAGGAAGCTGAACCATTTTCAATCAAGCACCACTTAATAAAAATGTAAATTGATTTTCCGTTGCAGAAATGCAGTCTGGAATGGCATTTTAAAGAGCTGTTCTCATTGAAAATGCACCAGTATAACTAGTGATAAGCAAATGATGGAGGAGTATGGAAACATTCTTAAAGATAAGCACAGCGTATATGTTTGGTATAAATCCAATGTTAAACTATATTTCGTCTAGTATACAAAAATAATACATTTGAGTATTTAACATTTATGTTTGTTACATTGGAAAGAGTAAATTGACAGAACTTCTTAACTCAAGGTCCACTGACCAGAATTTTATGGCGCTTTCATCCACATCCCCCTGTCTTCGTGGCCGGCGCGCAAAGGCTCGGGTGTCCTACCCTGACGCACAAGGTCAACATTACTTTGGTTAATATTAGCCACAAAACAACGGTGACATTTGTTTCAGTTTAGGTACAAAACCTATGTGGTTAGGTTCAGGCAATGTGACGCTTGGTTTCACATGGGACATGAACGCCGGTCTCCTGGGTGAAAGTCATGTGTGTGTGACCCTCCACTCAACCCCGACCTCCACCCCTCTTGGCGCTTTCTCGCTTTTGAAAATACAGTATGTTGCACTGCGTCATGTGCTGAAGTCATCTGATACTGACACGGGTGGCTTTACATTGCTCGTACATTAAACCCTTGTGCATCCTTGCCTGATGACAAAGGGTACCTTGTGCGTCTGGATGGGACGCGAAGGGACGTGACAAAACGTTGATATCTGACGAGATGGGCATGAGAACGGGCTGATATGTTAGAGACGCAAAAGAGTTTAATGTACCTGCAACGTAAACCCGTCCATGTCAGTATCAGATGAGGTGAACAGACAACATAATGCAATTTGGTTTGGTCAGGGTTGAGTGGAGGGTCACACACACGACTTTCACACTGAAGGCCGGCGTTCACATCCCAGTTGAAACCAAAAGTCACCGATCTTTTCGTAAACCTAACCGCATGGTTTTTGTGCCTAAACTTAACCAAATGTCTCCGATGTTTTCCTACACAATGTGTTTTTTTGTGCCTAAATTTAACCAAAGTAAGCTAGACCTTTTGTGTCAGGATAAGACACAAGGGGTGCAAGCCTTTGCGGGTTGCCCAGAGATGCTAAAGAGAAGGGTTAGCGCATCGGCCACGGACGCCAAAAGGAGCCTTGTGCATCTGGATAAGACGAAGCGTTGTTACCTGACGATCTGAGATGAGAACATGTTGCCTAAACAGGCCCCAAGATGCAAACCATAGGGTTTTTTTGGTGCTAGAGACCTGCAATTTGTATGCCCACTAACGACCTCGCTATAACTTGTGTGTGTCCAGGAGGGAATTACGTTTGGCATTACAAATTAATGTACAAATGTAATTCTGAGAACACAGGGTTAAATACTCGGTAAATGTTAATATCATGTCCATACCTTGTTATCCCAACAAAACCTCATCTCTTGTCTCCTACACCAAAAAAATCAAATTTCCGCATGGTGCCACATGAACCTTTACTTAGTGAAAAAATATTTTACACACACTAACAACATTTAGATCCAAAGATCAAGTGTCTTGGCTGACAATAAAGATTTGAGAGATTTGTTTGGGGGCACACTAAGCTGTACTGCGATCTGCAGTGAAGACCGTGAGAAAGTGGTTTTGTGGTTTGGCTCTGGACCCCCGTGTCTGCTCTGTCTGTGGCTGCCAGTCAACCAGAACACTAATCTAACAGTAGGTACAATCTCACCCATCCCAGCCCTTTGTCTCCCCATGCACTGCGATAATAATTTATCTCAGCTTTTTATCTGATTTTTTTTTTGACCCCAGTAGAAGGACTATGGGTGTTTACTTATCTGATTATGGATTTTTATTCTCCTCTCTCTTTTAAACAACTTATGTTTGGAGAAGCAGGGCACCTTTACACAGACATACGAACACACAGTTCTGCTGTTTGACTGTTCTATCTATTCACCTTGCACTGGAGACAACAGGTCATAGCAGACCACATGTACAGGTACCGCACAAACACACACACACGCACGCACGCATGCACACACACACACACACACACACACACGCATGCATGCAGACACACTTGTGCTTTCCAGTTTGTTTTGATAGTCTTGTAGGTGTCTGGGGCTCACTGGAGACATCGTGGTCGTGGGAAAGCTGTCTTCCCATCAGATGGCAGCTCTGTGTCACCGTTGGTCTTGTCTGTAATCTCCTGTTTTGTCTTTTGTCTGACTGAAGGAGTCTTTCTCAGAGCAAAGCAAAGATTACTGCAGTACAGATTTGGATGGACCTCACTGGCCATACCATAATGTCAGAATTGTAATGGAAATAATGAAGAAAAAATGAACAGTTTTTAACTTTTTAAGCTGCTGTTGACTGCTGCTCAGTGGTGGAGCTGAACACTTATTTAGTTTGTTGAAATGTTTCAGTGCTGTGAGGCTTTGCTTTTACTTTTTCACTTCAGTTTTCTTAATGTTTACTCACAAAAAAAAGTAATATGGCAATCCCCAATGGAAACCCCCCCCCCAACATATTTTAGCACCAAATACAAAATGGAAGCAGTGAAAATTTAAATAATTATCTTCTTGGCTTGCACTTTTTCAGCCCAAGTGGTGTTGTTTTTTCAGGCACATCAATTATGTTTTGATAAGAAATTCTGCAAATAATAATTTAATTTGAGCAAAGTCCAGAAATGTATATTTACTATGTCAAAGCATGTCTGCACTTGAGTTCAGTGATGCCAGCTTCAAGACACATTAATGTACCATTAATATAAAATACACAAAACATAGTATTTAAACAGTAGGGACAATTTTTCTTCTGAAAGAATACATTTTGCCTATAATACTTTTACTTACATACTGTAGGTACTTTTACTTAAGTAAAATTTTGAATGGAGGACAATTAAAAGTACTTGTAGTGGAGTTTTCCCACTCTGAGCAGTACTACTTAAGTAAAGAATCTGAAAACGTCTTCCACTGCTGACAGCCAGATATGCCATGAAGTCATTTAACTTGATAATTGCTGGCTACACAGCCAGACCTTTAAAAACAACTGAATTTTAACTGTGCCCCTAAAAATGCTCAAAGTGTTCAATCACATGCTAATAAATCAAGGCAATATAACACCATACGCAGGCATGGTGACTTGAAAACTCTGGTGTGTCCACTTATCTTGTGTTGCAGCAATGGGGCTCATAATCTTATTTTTCCTCAGATTTGCCTCCTGACTGCTAGCTTGTCTTCATTAGCAGCGATGGCCTGGAGTGAGTGTGTCAGGTTGATGGGTTTTTCTCTGCCTTGCCTGCTAGCATGAGCAAGTGATTAGCTCATTGTTAGCTGGGTAAATGGTGGCAAGACAGGACACCCCTTGGTTGGGCTGTGCTTATTGTGTGTAAGAAAGGCATGAACATGGGAGAAGAAACGTGAGCGGTTCTCAATGTGAGAGACTGTTTGCGTACCTTGACTCACACCTCATCGATTTGCTGAAAAAATGATGTTTTCGCTGTCCACCCCAATGCCTTACTTATCACCTTCCATGAGCATTTGGTTGTCTGGCCTTCTGATAAAGACAACAACACCCAGAGCTCATAACACATGCGGGGTTGCACACACATACAGAGTATACTCATGCAGTGGTAAACACATCCTCTGTTTTTATTACTGCTCCAGATGTCTCCTCTCGTGGATGTGGACAGGTGTGTGTGTGTTGGGGGTTGCTGGATTGGTGTATTTGTTAGGAATGATCTGTGCAAGCATGCTCTCACTCACTCAATTCATGCAGGCATCTAAGACGCTTAACCAGGTTTACGCACTCGCTTTGTCGCTGTCTCTAGCTGTTTCTCCAACAGAATCTGCAATAGGTATCTGGTGAATACACACCAAACAAATTAGGTGACAGACATGCGACTGACATACAGTATATTGAAAGGAAATACATACACCACCTGTTGATAATCTGTAATCAGTGAAAAAAATCTACAAATAAATGAGCGGTTATCGTTGCAATTAATTGAAAGTGTACCACTTCAGCTCTCAGTCTCTATTTTCTCTCTCTTCTCTGGACCTAAAAAAATAAAACATGATACATTGTTAGTCCAAGTGTTGTGTCCTTGAAAAGAGTTTCCCATTTCCCAGCTTCCATCCCTTTAGAGACAGTCATTCCATGTATAGCTTCTTCCACAGTTCTGGTGCAAGTGTGTGGTTGGCTTCTCTCGAATGGTTTCCGTGAGCCATCATGACCCACTCAACTGCCTGCTCAGCCGTCCCTAATTCCCTCATCACTGTCTTAGCATAAATAGAGGTCACTCTTCATTACCACTTTACCAGATTGTTGCCAAGCAGCTGTAGCATTGAAATCAGGAATCAGTTTTCTGCCTTGCTACCTGTTGCTACTATCCAGCTTCCTGTCTGATTGCTTTTCTGCATCAGGCCCTTTTGAATCGTTTCCTCTATTTGATTTTATATTATATTAGTCTGAGTTCAGAGATGCCAGCTTTAAGACATCCTGTCTGACTGTTCCTGTTCTCACACTCCCACAGGTATCTTAAAGAAGAATTAACATGTGTGTAGCTCAAGGCAAAATGCATATCACTTTAACGTCAGCTGTGCCTATTTTACTTCTACACAATGTTATTTTCGAGGTTGTAAGTTGGACATGTGATGAGGAAAGTCATGCAGTTTAATATCACAAGCAGTAAAAGTCTCATTCTATCCAAATTAATTCACATCTGGAGAGTAACTTGCATTAGGAAAGTGAAAAACAATTTCAAGGTTTTATATTGCTTTGACTGGTTGTCAGAAGCACAGACCTCTGATAGCTCACCAAGGCCTTATCACAACATGAAGCAATTCTCTTTTTTTAATGATTTCACATTATTTTCTTTTAATGCGCCTATTTTCGTTGCCACTGTGAAATAACAGTAGATTACATTGAGACTTTAATGGCAACACTCCCTTCCACTTTTCGAAACATCTTGTGGGACAATAATTTGGAAAACATCAGTAGCCTGAGAAAGTGAGATGAGCCATGAATCCCTGCTCATGCTTTTGCTCATACAATCATCTCAGTAATGATTGCTTTTCAGCCAAGTAACTGGTCCGTCTTTCCATTCAAAGAGACTTTTACACAGCATTAAGCCCAAGATACAGCCTTCTATTTCAGGCAATGCCAATAGACATTGTTGCCAGTGAAAAGGATAGAGGGAAGAAGACCAACAATGAGGACAAAATCATCAATCATAAAAAACTGCTATTGGGCTTAACGATTGTCAGCAAAAAAACCCAAAAAACATTAATGGATCTCAGAGTGTTGCCAAATATTGGATCCACACTACAAATGGCCAGACAAGCTACTGTATATTCAGGCAGAATTTATATATATATATATTACAAATATAGAGCCTAAAGTTGGGAATTAAAAGCATTTCTCAGAAGCACTCAGCCTGGTCTTATTCCCAGGGAGTCAAATACCGCCATTTTGGGGCTTTATCTCCAATGTGAAAAGTTCCAAGAGGGGTGGAGGAAGGGGTTGAGTGGAGGGTCACACAAACTGGTGTCAAATATGTTTTAATGATTGGGCATTTGTTGAGAAACAAGTTTTTAAACCGTGCTTTTTGATTTCTAAAATAGTTACAATTGGTCTTTTTTTATTGTCAAAATTTTCTGGTTTATTGCCCAAGTAGTACTACTAACCCACACAAACATAAATCAATACGTTACTCTAAATCTGAATCACAATTGGTAAAATCTAGATGATCTTCAATGTTACCCTGTTGTTTCATTCACTAGAGCAAGCACTCTCTCTGCCTTTGTGATGTTTACTGCCTCACTGGTTTGCATCATTAACCCTCTGTAGCTGTGGGGCTAATAACACAAACCCAAGTGTCCATGGCTCAGATCTTGTGAATAGGAAGATTGTTGGGAGAGAGCAATGGGGTTATCGCTCTTGTCAAATTCCTGGCCAAAGTGGCCACTTTGGTTGGGAAAAAGATCTGGGTTTTTCACGGCTTGGCAGTCATTCTTTCCCCTCGAGTGAAAGGAGTTCAAGACAGCGGAACAAGACCTTAAAAGATAGTGTCACTGCAATGTGTAAATCTTGTAATTCCGGAGTAATACTTTATTTTTTCATTACTGTTGAAATATTACATGCTTCTCTGTGTTTTCAGGCTCATTGGCCCATTAAACACTATTCATAATTCACCACATTATTCCTCCTGCAGAAATCCACCAGTTTTATACAAATCCTGAAGAGCTGGCTGTTTAGAGATATGAGATTTGCAACTGACAGTGATTTGAGACACTGAAAATGAAGAGGACCACTTCATCACCCCAAGTACTGACTTAGTGAAAGACTCCGAACCAGCCATGACATGCAGGGATGATAAATATGTCAAGCCATCAATTAGGAAACCTAAAACGGGCCGTATATAACTTGCCAGGGTGTTAAAGGTTCCAGGTGTAGTTGGCCATCAGTGAGTGTGTATCAGCACAGACATAATAAGGTGTGATGATGGCTAAGGTCAGAGAAAAGATTATGTTTCTACATGCTACTTTGTGTAATAAAAAGAGACGCATGCAAGAATTAATGTAACCAGGCAACAGTAATAAATTAAAGGAAGTTTCAAATATAGCAGATATATGAGATGTCAGTGGTGCATGTTGCAAAACAAAAGCTCTGATCTACATTAGTCACAAGTTAGCAAGAATCCTCATCATCTCCTGAAAGAAAATCCCTTCACTGCAACCTTACTGGAAAACCTTAGATGAGCTCTGCTTTATAAAGTTCTGGGTGTGTTACATCTGAAAATATTTCCTCTCCTTGTATGATTACTGCACTTACAACAAGGTAATTTTGAAGGTTGAGATATCAGAACTGAATTGCTGCTCGAGCCGTCTCTCCCTCTTTCTCCTGTTGACACTCCAGCTAAATGTCAAATCTGTCAATGACTACCACTTACCCCAAGCGACAAAAGAGGAGTCGGGTTGCTGCTGTGGTTCAGTGTTTGCTAGGAACCGAGAAAAGCTTGACACACGAGAGACTGGATTCTGAGGTTAAAGATATTTCACTCAAGTAGGCTACATTTGTGTTTAATCTTAACACACGTTAACCTGATAAAATTTTGCTGTTTGTAAAGCTTGTACTTATTTACAGCAGACATGTTCTTCTTTTCAGTTTTTTTAAACCCTTTTTTAACTCAGACTAAATTCTCATATAAAGGCTGGCATTCAAATAATGTTCTCAAATTAAAGCCGAAACCGAGAAAAGCTGGAGGGTTTTCAATGGGAAAAATTAGTACCTTGTGGAGATTTCTTGTAAACAAAGTGACTTATTGTTTAAATTCAGTGCTTATAAAATGTATAATATTTCCTTCCTTCCTTCCTTCCTTCCTTCCTTCCTTCCTTCCTTCCTTCCTTCCTTCCTTCCTTCCTTCCTTCCTTATATGAAAAAAGATAGTTGCATACTCATAGCCTCGATGCAAAAAATCTAACTACATTAACAGGGCAGGAATGGGTATCACGTTGCCAACATGTACATCTTACGTACACATTATTGTGTGTATGCAGGAGATACAAAATGGGGTCCAGCTCATAAAAACATTGCTCTACAGCGCTGCTAACACCTAAAACCTCCACAGGGTAGCTTTAACATTGATCGAGAAAACAAAGTGGAACCACTGAAATTATGATTTTATGTTGTGAGAATATAGATTATACTGAATTTATCAAGACAATACTGTAAGTAAACAAGGAGGAAATTAAGAATAAAAGCCTGCCTTTAATTTAAGCCTCTTCCAAAGTAAGGCCTGGTTCTTTTTGCCATTGAGGTAAACAGTTAACAAGTATTTACCGCTACTTGAGAATTCACAGTAATTGCTAACATGAGGCTTTAAATTGAGGAAGTAGCCTACATGTGCCTCCCTGGTGTGTCAGTGTTTGGAAAACTGTACTAATACAGGTTGTGTCAGGAAAGGAGACATTTTTTACTGTCTACTGTTGAGATACAGTACTTGAATGACAGGTGCTGTCCGAGTGTGCTCCTTACAGAGAAGATGCCTGATCAGACATTCACTGAAAGACACCAAGGTATGGTGTCATCACCTCCAGTTTTCAGCCATTACATCAGCCCGTAAAGCTGGCTGACTCTGACGTAATTCCTCTCATTTTCTCAATTTTCTACAACTTATTTTTCTTCAACTCTCAGCATCACTCTCTGTCATCATTTCTTCATATTCCACCATTTAGACATTACCTGTGTCTTTTCAACTTTGAGGCTGAATCTGAGACGAGAAAAAAGAAGTAAACAATGTCTTCTCTGTTAGACTATTTATCAATAGGAGTGTCTGGCTTTAAGGTGAAAGATGGGAACCAGATTCTCTTTTTGATTTGATTGTGCCTAGAGGAGAGCAGATAGAGATTAATGAGCTTATTAAATCCAAACGGACTCCCAGACAGACATCTCATTTAAACTGTTGTGTTTGGAGCCCCTCACAATGCAGGTCAGTGGTGTAGCAGCCTAAATTGAGCTTGTCCATCATAAAGAAACTAAGGAAAATCCAAAAAAAGATTTCAATTGTTTTTCAGCTGTCAGCCTAAGTTCTTGAAAGAAAAACTTATTTTTCAAATGTTTTTTATATGTCAAGGTAATGTTATATCAATACTGGTGAGACACGCCCCATTAACTTCTCGCAGTTTGGCACTTGTGCGATCCTCAAGTGTCTGTGTGTTCATTGTAGACAAGATTTGATGGAACACGACATAGAATATACAATGCGTTTCTGTTTCTGTTCACTTTTGCTTTTTCCTTTCCTGAAATGTTTTTCCTTTGCTCTACCTAACTTATTTTCTGAACTGCTGTTTTGTACTTGCCCCTCGGAGGCATGAAGGTTTGGAGATTGATTGATGGAGGGCTCTGCTAGTCTTTAGCTCAACATCTAGGTCGGCCATTGCTCTGCTTTGTCTTCACATGAGCCTTCCACATTGATGCAGAAGCTCTTTCACACATGTCAAAATGCTGGCTAAACAGCAAAGAAGAACTGAAGAAGAACTGACTTATCCACGTCCACAAACTGGCTCCTTCAAGCATAAGCTTTAAGAGAAAAACAGTTTAGCTGACATTTGCTGTGTAGTTGTGTTGTACAATGTGGAGCAACAGCATGTAGGATGGGATGTGTTTGTGTGTCTGTGTGTGAAGTGAAAGGAGAGTTGGAGCACCATTCTGTTGGTTAAGCGTTCCCCTGTGCGCTCCCACAGCGGCTAACCTGCTGACTGGCACTTGCCATTACAGAGATGGAGAACATCTCTCACACAATATAGAGCTTCACACACTTACATACACATGTGCACTTACTGTATACACACACCTGGAGGGCTTACATGGCTTTACATGGAGTGCTGGTGCTCAGCCAGCAGCTGCTGCCAACAACCCATCAGCACACTTTTCACCTGGCAGTGTCTCGACAGTCCATCCTTTTACAGCTCTCCTGTTAAAATGTGCCAGTATGTGTGTGTGTGTGCAAGTGTTAATATGTCTCTGATATGATAATGTATCAGAAAATAAAGTGCTGGCAATGTGAGTCGTATGCACCGAGGCACAGCACAGCAGTGAAGGCTGTTTACATGCAGGGCCTCATTCCAGCCACATTATGTCTTGTAATAGGCTTGATCTTAAACTGATTATATTTGTTCCCACAACAGCATGTTCTACCAACGATGTATTACTTTCCATATGCACTTGTGAAGCAGAGAATACAGAAAAGGAGACTAAGAGAACATAGTTCTGAAACAAAGTATTCACAGTATTTATAGCTACTGCTAATTTTCAATGCCCAACTATAAAGGGCATTCACAGACAACAAAGTTAAAGGGGGGATTTGTAAAATATGGCCGGAAATCAAGCAGCATATAACCAGAGTAACCACCAGCTGCAGCTCACTATACTGTTTGCTGTAGATATCTATAGTTACTGTTAGCTCAGTTAGCTGTGGAGCTAGTGGCCCTGTAGCTTACTGGATTGTGCATGGACTGGATGGGGGGAGTCACTACGGGCAACTGACCTCAGCTTCCTCCCAGTGAACACAGCTGGAACCAGACTGGGACCAGACACAGCCAAGAAAGACTGGAGGCAAGTTTGACGACAGGGGATACAGTACAGAAGCGATTTACAGTGGCTCCGACAAGGATTATGAGTTCGGGTACAACAGGCCACGGCAGGTGGGGACAGGCGAGAGGTGAAGCGGCAGAACAGCAAGATAGAGTCGCACATTAGCAGCAAGCAAAAACATCATGTAGAGCCGGAATATTTTCACATCTTATTTGGTGAATTGAGGATTTACTTCAAGCGAACCAGAAGTGACTGTGAAAAAACAAACCAAGACAAGTTTGGTGAGTTTTATTTTATTTTTGTCTTGTTTGAATGAAGTGTGTTTCACAATGAGTTAACAAGGAAATTAAGCTAATCTTAAAAGAGAGAAACTTGAATTCAGAAGGTGTATGGTTGTATTTTTCTGTTTAGTAAGGAAAATTGGGTGTAAGAATATTTCCTTGACATTTTGTGAGTTCGCTTTGTTTACTTGTTGGACTAAACACTAAGAGAGCTGGTGAAACTTGGCAAATTCGGCGCTTGTATACATCACCCAGATGAAACTACGGGGGGCTATCGGACTATCGCCTCTTGAGATACAAAGTGGTATTATAAGATAGGCTAGCTAGTTAGCATGCTAATTTGAGTAGATATCTCTGCAACACAATACATAGTTGGACATAACTAATGTTAACTTTGATGTTTCTTCACATTTTGTCGATAATGTTAATTTTTTTGAAAGTTTTAAACTAGAATTCTGGCCATATCTTTCTGATTACACCTTTAAAGTATGTAGTACCTTTTATTGGCCTTATAGGTTCGGCAGTACAAATTGCTGGAATACTCATACTGTATATACAACAGTATATAGGCCTACACATGCAAACACATTCACACATACATACCTTCACTACCCCGACACATTATTTGACTAGTTTTTAAAAATCCCCTCAATTTAATTTTAAAATACAGAGTTTATGCAGCGTTTTCCAACGTTAGCTCCATTTATAGGAAAAGACATCAAAGGAGGCATTACAATAATGAACGCTTCCTCAGTTCATTAAAATCCTCAAAATTATAGACATGACCTACGTTCTCAACATTGGGACAAGTATTGGGAAAATTGATCATGTAAATATAAATATGTGAAAATAAAAATATGAGAAATTACTGATTTATCAAAAAGAAAAAAAAAACATTAATCAAAATTGTTTGTTGCACAAGAGTTACACAGATACACATACATCTTCTTTTCTGGGATCACTGGATGGAGAAGTCTGTCCTGCCAGTTCATCCCACTGTTTGTCACTCCTCACCAGCCAAATACTAAGATCTGGTTACAACCCCAACACAGGCATGTGTTCTGCCATGACTGGCCTCTAAACACAGCAAAGACACACCTAGAGAGAATTTGTGTGTGCTGCTGAGAGAGGGCTGTTGAGGTGCAGTGGCTAGTGCAACTTGCAAAAAATGTTTTGGGGCTGGCTTCTGTGTAGGGGTAATGAATTAAAGCTGGGAGCAACAAGGGCTATTCTGGTGATGTTACACACTTTCTAAGTGCCATATTGGAGGGTAACAATTCTTAGGCAAGAGTGGCTCTGAAACATTGATTTTACAGATAAACACTTCTTGTTCTAATTTTATGTACAAAGAACAAGCTGATTTGTAAATTCTTCTATGGTGCCCATTATGCACACATACTTCCATATGAAGAGCAAGTTTCCTCAAGGTTATGTTCAACTAATTTGAAACTTATTACTTTGATTATGTAACCAAAACCATGATCTTTCCCTACCAAAGTGTACTAAAGCAATGGTCAAAATCAGTGCAGTGTCGAATTCCTGTGCCTTGTGCTCCCAGTCTTTTACATCATCTTGTTCCCAACCCAACTGATGACTTTTCCTGTGTTTTGGGAATGCTACACTTCTTGGATTGATAAATAAGGGTAAAAAAAGGTTGCCGGGGAATGTAACTCAAGCAGCCATTATGTTTCCTCCAAAACATATTCAGCAAACCAAATTAGTAATATATTTTGTAGCACACAGGGTTGTGCAACATACTGTATATCCAGGAATAAGTTCTGACAGCAGTACATTGAGATGATTTAACTAGGAAGCAGTTCAAAAAGTAGAAGTTAGGGTGCATCAAAGGGTTCTGTTCTTCAAATACTGAAGGTTTATTTAACGACACTTTGTCAGAGTGGGTGGGCTGTGTATCTAATTTTAGCATTACATTTTTGTCTGATTCATCTCAGCATAAAATCAGCCGATATTCATCATTCATGAGTTGCTAGTTTGAGCAGATTTCAAATCTTTGTAGCACAGTGTGACTCTTACATGAGCATTAAAGTTTGAGGGGTGTTTTTTTAAATCGATTTATATTTCTCTGTAATGCAAACATTTTATTTAAAATCGTTATCTGCTAAGAAACAGTGATAGCTTGCTGGTTTTGTGTCCTCAGAGAATACATGTCTGTGTGAATCTGAAAGACTATCAGGACTACTATCTATCAGGACTTTTTGCCACTAAATATATACAGTCCATATGCTTAGAAACAACCAGACACACATGTGCGTTTATATTCAAACTAATGTTCCCATATTCTTTTAAGTATTTTCTAGGTGGCTGTAAAACCAAATCACACACTCAAAATCATTTTGCCAGGAAATAAAATGTGCTTACGACGTGAATCTTGAAATGCACAAATACAGCAGGCTCATGGGTCTTGAGTGTATGATAGCAAACAAGACTATTTCATTGTTTCAAATATACAGTGTATAGTGTAGTATTTGTTTGCATTGGAATGAAAAACTGAACTTGTAAAAAGGAATTTCACACAAGAACATAAATCACTGTGAAATTGTTTATCCACAAAAAGCCAAACCTCATAATTTAAAATTTGCGTCAAAGGTTGTACGTATTTGGTTACATTATATTATTTACATTGTGTTGTCCTATTTTGTGGCTGCGGTGATTTCAGGCCATAACATGTCCAGAGCTCACCTCTCCCTGAGGAACAACAAATGTTTTGTATCCCAAAAGAATTCCCAAGCAAGATTACTTAAAGAAAACCAATTTATTAGCACGGCTCACTGGCACATTTCAGCAAAACTGCCTTCATCAGGGAGCTGTGGTCTCTATCCTCTGTGGTTTTCTTATTTTTAGTGTCCTAATTTGTCCCACATGGATTGTCATCTATTCCCTCCTGGCTGCTGTGACGCTCTCCAAAATGACAGATGTCGAAAACTCAGTCCCAATCTCTCTCTCTCTCTATCTCTCTCTCTCTCTCTCTCTCTCTCTCTATCCAGCTATCCTTGTTAGGACATTGCATTGACTTCCATTCATTGTGTACAGCCTAACCCTAACCCTTACCCTGACCCTA
>JBBPCS010050678.1:0-18904 GCA_037974645.1 Hollardia meadi
GTGTGTGTGTGTGTGTGTGTGTGTGTGTGTGTGTGTGTGTGTGTGTGTGTGTGTGTGTGTGTGTGTGTGTGGGAGAGGGACAGAGAGAGAGAAAGCAGGGATTTTTCACTGAAAATGGTAAACAGGATACAAGGAAATCTCTTTTCTCTCTCTTCCTCTCTGTCTGCCCCTCTGTCTCCATTATGAAGTAAACAGGGCCTCAGCTGTGCCCTTTGCACGCCCCACCACTCAAATATTGAATATTTTTGTCCTTCGTGCAGACGAAGCAAAGCAACGTAAAAGGGACTGCAACAGTTTGGGGGAAAGAGAGAGAGAGAGAGAGAGACAGAGATGAAAGAAAAGGACAGAGAGAGAGAGAGTGTGTGTGTGCGTGTTTGTATTAATCGAGTTTACACAATCAAATTATTAGGACTCACCTCCAATTTGTCATCAAAACGTGGTCCTCATAAATAATTACATTTCAGGACTTTTAAATGAACGCTTGTTAAATTCAAGCCCTGCAATGCTGATTAAATCTATCAACGCTAGGTAAATCTCTTTGTATTTCACAGTAAACCACACTTGTAAAACCTCGTATTTCAATCAGAAAGTTTGGGATCATTTCAAGCTGAAACAAAACGAAAAGACTGTCCAGGTTGTCTCTTGCCAAATCGAACTAGCCTACCACCATAGCACGGCGTCAAAGCTTACAACATGTATGTAGCAGAAAGCACATGATGCTAACGTGAGTATTTAACGCACCAGTAAAAAAATATGGTTGCTGCTTTAGATGAAGGCCAGTAAAGAAGTGCGTTGATAAGTTAAGAACGTATATCATTATGCAATACCAATACAGCAGGTGTATTCAGTTTAGTTTGTTTGCAGTGAGAAGGCATAGCAGGTGTAGGGCAACCCATTAACATAGTTAGTGAATGCACATTAGCAAGTTAATGAACTTCAAAGTTGCTGTTGGTAAATAAAAGTGGCTAATATGCATTTTTTACTATGTTGACCTTACTCATTACAATCAATGAACAATTAGTTGTCCATTTTAAGAGGCCTGTCTTATTTTATCTTTTGTATATTTACTATACTCTTTAACAAGGCAGAAGTATTATTCTCTTATCTGATTACTCGATCGAAACAAAATTAGTTGTCAACTATTTTGATAATCGATTCATTGTTTCATTTCATTAATTTTCTGGTCCCAGTTTCTTAGATGTAAGGATTTGCTGTTTTTTCTATTTCCCATTTATGAGAGTAAATGAAAAGATTTTGGGCTATTGACTGTTGGTTGGTTTGGCTCTGGTTTTAAGACATCAAGTTGAGCAATCAATTCATTGTTTCAATTATCAGCAGATTAATTGATAATGAAAATAGTCCTTTGTTGCAGCCCTAGTAATTGTTAGAATACTCAATTACTAAAATAATCAATAGCTGCCGTAATTGGGTCATCAGTCCAGAAGACCTATTAGTCGACTCACATTTTGTAAGTCGAATCAATGCACTTTTGTTTTTTTAGCGACATCATACACAGCGCAATGAAAAGTCATCTAAACAACTTTTGAACTGGACAGTGGTACAACCTCATTTACTGCCGTCTACTGTGGTTGACACTTCGCTTGACAGTGCTATCAGCAGAGGTTGCGTTTTTTTGAACAATGAACAATTTTTTCATGGCTCCTCCTACAGTGGTCTCAATTGTACAACATAAGTATTGTCCTGCTTCTTTTTACAGTAATTAGGATCAGCCACAATAGGCTTCATTCTTCTGCCTCCTGTAAAACCTTCAAAGGTGAGCTGCAAAACAACCATCCAATGAAATTCACCTTCCTATTCCAATAACATGCTGATCAGTGTTGAAACCAGAGAAGGCACATGCACATCAAATGAGTTCGCCTATCACCTAGTTGCTGGCTAATGAGCTACCTAATTTAATTCATTACCATGCCATACAAGGGTTTGACTAATGAGAGAGACCCTTTGCTGAATACAAAACCTGCATCTGATAGTAGCTGTGGTGGGTGGGGAAGTGAGATGTGTGTTCCACTTGTGTTTGTTTTTATCCTGAGATTATGCTGTATTCATCAGGGAAGCCAAATATAGATATTTAGCTTACCTATGGGTGCAAACTACTAGACTTTGTATAGTAAATGTACAGTATTATCAAATAAAATCATCTACGTGTTTCCATTATCAAAGTACAACACTATTTTGCAGCTGCACACTGTCAGTGACATCACTCTGATATTTAATTTTCAGCAGATGATACATTTTGAAGATAAGTGAGGCATGACGATTGACATAAATAAAGATGGACGATGCGTCTCCGCTTCTTCCTACTGTAGCCAAAGTACCGGATACGGGCACTGCCATCTTGCACTGGTGATGTCATGTAGAGCCAGAGTCTACAACGGAGAGCAACGGTATTCAGTTCCTGCTCATATGCCCGCCCGAACTCAATTGCGAGCAGGGCTCATCTGTTAATTCTGATGTTTCACCACCTTTTTATAGCATCAAATAACTAATTAAAACCAAACTTTCCAGAAAAATGAACACTTGAATATATATCAGCATGATAAGAGCTAGCTAAAATGACAGAAACCATCATCAGGAAAAATTTATTTGACATGTGCTTTTTTTTTTGTTTTTTTCTTTTGAGGGGCAGGATTTATGACATAGCAGCCTGTCACCAGGGGACACTCGACATGTTTTGGCTTCACTTTTAGGGAGCTGTCGTGCTGTCCATCTTTATATACAGTCAATAGATGTGACATGTAACACAGCAGCATCCTCATCTAGTGTGATGGTTTGCATACAGTACGCTTCAAGCAGGAAACAATGCAATAACATGGCAATAATCATTTACCATCCCTCTAATATGGTGGTTGATCTCGTCCTCTGCCTTGAGGTTCCTGGACCTTGCGTTGTCTCCCCAATTTGCAAAAATTTTTGGTTGCTTTTCTTCTGCTTTGAGTTAGCTGCAAACTGTTACTAGCTGCTTTTTAAATTTCTCGGTCGTGGGTTGTACACAAGATAGCTTGCCTTGTAACTTTTTAAAATAATAGTCTGGTCGCTGGGATTGTGTTATTTCAGGTGATGTGTTTCATGTTTTGGTTGACACTGACTGTTGGCATCTTTTGCAGACTGTCTTAATACCCAAAGCAGTTCTATATAATTGACATTGTGTTACCTTTTTTGTCACTAATTTCCTCAGCTGTGGAGGATAACACATGTTCACTTTCAGCATAACAAGCTCTGTATGGCTGTGTAAAAACAAACCAGGTGTGGATTAAGAGTGGGCAGAAAGTTACTGCTGGCAGAGTAACCGAAGTCTTCTGCTTGCTCAAAAGCTGTTTGATATATATATATAGTATATTGATCATACTGTCTCCTTTTTGTTGCGCTTATGGATAATAAGCACTTTTGTTGACTCGAGTAAAATATATCCTAAAGTCCATTTCATTCGCTCTGCTACTGCTACTGTTCACTGTCTGTGTGGGAGCATAGAAAGCAGAGGCAGAGAGGTAGCACACTGACTGGCTGTTGTCGCATTTATTTCTGCTGCGTGATAGGCTGTTAAATCTCTACATTTTGAGGAAAGATGTCCAAAGCCTATAATAGTTATCATCCGGTTACGTAAATTTTTATCGGATTCCTATTGTTACATCACTCAGCTCATCATTTAAAGGGAGAAGGAAAGAGTCCAGAGATACTAAAGGAGATACCACAGTTAAAGGTGCAATTTGTAAAATATAGCCATAGTTTGAGGGTACCCTCCAAAAATATAGGGGGCAGCATATCACCAGATTAACCACCAACTGCTGTCACTATACTGTCTACTGTTAGTTTTTTGGGCTGTGTAGTTATCTTTGGTTGTAGCTATAGCGACTGTTAGCTTAGACAGCAGTGGAGCTAGTGGCCCTACTGCTCACTGAAGTCAGCCTAGATCGTGACCTCATATCCAGGGGGAGTCACCAAAAGCATCGGGGCTCTGCTCAACCGGGACCCAGAACTGAACATGATGTCAGGACGTGATTTACAGCGGCTCTAACGACGACTATGACTTCGGGGATGACAGTACATGGCAGGCTGGGACAGGAGAGAGAAGAAAAGGCAGAACAGCAAAACAGAGTGGGTCATCAGCAGCGGCCAAAAACAGTACGCAGAGAATATTTTAATGGAATATTTTCACTCTGTGAATTGAGGATTAGCTTCGAACAAACCAGAGGTGATTGTGACACCAAGCTAGGTTTGGTGAGTTTTATTTTGTTTTTATTTTATTTTATTTTCGTTTCAATGAAGTGTGTTTTATGTTTGTAGGTGGGTGCTATACATCGGTGGTATGACATAATGTCAACACTGTTGTTTCTTTACATTCTGCTGATAATGTCAGTTAATTTTTTGAACGTTTTAAACAAAAATTATAGCCACATCTTACAAATTTGCCCATTTAATTTCAGACAACACATGATACATGGGCAGTTATGAGTGTAGCCAGAGCAGAGTCTCTTGAAAAAGAAGGAACTGGAAGAGGAATGTCCAGATGAAGCACCAACACGAACCTTAAACCCAACTCGTACAGCAGTCATAGTAATAGAAAGAAATAGAGAAGGGGGTGGGGACAAAATAAGAAGGAAAATGTGGAATTGCTTCTGGGAAAAAAGTCTGGGAAAAAATGTCTTTTGAACATAATTCTACTAACCTATTTGTAAACAGATCAGACTGCATAAATGTCTTGTTTAAAATAAATAAAACATGTTTTTTATGGATGGTCTTTATTTTGCCCTGGCTCAGTTCTTAAACAAGAATAACTTCACAATATGAAATAGGACTGCTGACCCAAATAGCAACGCTTCATAGAAAGACCCCTGAAAAGAGAAGACCCTTCCTCCCTTTGTTTACTATAATTTTCAATTGTCTCTCTGTGAGACCAAATATTGAAAAAGAGCCCTTTCTTTATTGAGAGGGACTCGGTCAAACCTGTTGTATGGGTGACGAGAGAAGAGGAACACATTCATCCATAGCCTCGTGCCCTTTTACATCTCCCTAGTCTCTATTTCTCTTTGCAAGCACAGAGGCCTGGAAAAAGTCCATTAAGCCCTATCTTAATGAAGAGTGACAGGACACAATGGCACCCTCGGAGAGTTGAGTGGTGATCAAAGAGGTAGATGAGGTGTCCAGCCCATCTACTCATTCCCCAGTGGACGAGGCAAGGCTTTGGATTTCAGCCTGTGCCGATACAGCAGGACAGGGTAATGAATGGGAAGACAGTTCTGCCGGAGCCATCAACTTACCAATCTCTCATCAGGACTGCTTCCACTGGTGTTTCATTAATATGCTCCCCCTTCTCTCTCCATGGCTTTGTCTGAGGTGTCTGTCCATGCCACAATAGCTATTGTTCACTCTGTAGAGAGTGTAGAGCTCCTTGAAGTGGAAAATAATGAGTAATTATATGATTTAACCTCAGAAAACCTGAGTGGAGGTTTTCCCCAAGTTGTTCTTTCTGACAACAAGCCTCTCAATGAGATAAAAGGCACTAGCGTTTTTGAAACTCAAAAAAACGGAAGTGTAATATTGAAGGATACTGTGTTCCAAGATGTGTTAGCGGTTATTCAGTCCAATTGAAGTTGCTCATCCAGTTCATATGATCAAGAACTTTGCGTTGGTGGTCCTGTATTATCAATACAAGTGATAATAACTTTGAGGTGTCCTGTCAACAGTTTTATGTTTTTCAAAACTGTCATCAAGGGGGAACATGAGTTTTGTTGGTATCTGTATTTTTATTTATTTATTTATTGTATTATCACAGTTGGGCACTGAGACAAATAAGCAGTAAAGCTGATTCCTCTGTATGAAGCTTCAAGTCCCTGTCATATGTCACTTAAGAGTGTCATGCTTCTGGAGCATATTGGTCTGAGTGAAATGGAATCATTTCAAAAGGGATTTGATTGGATCACTAAAAAGTGTTCAACAGTGAGCATGAGTCTCTGGAGACTATAGAGCTATACAGGTCTGTAGACGACTGTTTGCATCGTTAGATCAGGAGCTTAAGGACAGAGATATATGAGTTAATTAGGCCTCTTGGACCTTGTATTGAAACACACACCGCCAACCCATGATGTCGTTCTGCTGATAATACGACCCATGAGCTAATGGTCACATGTGGTTTTATATGATAGTAAAGGTTAGCTGCTCTCCCCAAAATCCATGTTTAAGATCACCAGTTGCATAGTTGTATTGGCTCAACCACAAATGTCAAGTTTCAAGGGCAACCACATCCTCTACACATAAAGTATCCCATCTACTGTAGCTGCTCTCCAGGGCCTGCACTTCATCAGATCACTCCAGCAGCTTCTACTCAGTCACAAAAATACCTTCACAGAAATCATTATATCTGGATACCATCTGGACCATGTTTAGAATTACTCATCCCATTGTTTTAGCAGAGCTCACTTCCACTTATAGCACACCCCAGTGCATTGCTGGCCATGAATGGCCTTCTGATAAGCAATTTTGACATGTTGGACATCCTGAATCCCCCTTGGCACTGTGCCTAGGAGTAGGACCACCTCTGTCCCAAGATGCTGTGCCAGGATTGGAAGCCTGCTCAAAGAAAAGAGAAGTTATTTAGTAGAGGGGGATGTTCCCATTAGGGTGATGAATGGTTTAATTATCAGAAATAAACAGTCCCTTAGAGATGAAAGGCGAACTGGGGTCTACCAGGAGAGATGAGTCGCTGTATTACAGGCTCCATCCAGCCTGGATTAGGGAGGGATGCTCAGCTTGATTATGTGTGATTCTGTCAGTGTCTGTGCATGCTCATGTTTATTGGAGTTTTTTTAAGGTGATGACATCCAGAGCAAAAATTTGAATTATTATTGAATTGTTCCACCAAGTTAGTCATTTAACTTTACATGCCGTGCATTGGGCTCTTATTGTCCAGTTTGGCTCCTGACAATGACTAGTTGCTTCAGCACATTATCTTAAATCAACAGCTAAGTTCATGCCATGCAAATTGACATACAGTATTTGATGTGATTGCTATCCAGTATTGGGTAGTGTTACTTTTAAAAGTAACTTGTTACATCACTAGATTACAGCCATTAAAAAGTAACTTGTTACATTACAGCGTTACCTACTAAGAAAAGTAACTCGTTAGAGTACTTTTGCGCAACCAAAAATGACAACCCCTTTACTATGTACTGTAGTTTCAGCTGTGGGATATGTCAAGTGGCAATAACCTTCATACATAAACAAACAAAATAAACTCAAAAATGTCAAGATAGGAAATAAAATCTTATACATATTGTCCTCATTGAACAGAAAAAATACATCCGTACACCTTCTGAATTTAAGTTTCTCTCTTTCACGACAAGCTTAACTGCCTGCTTTAACAAAAAAAAAAAAACTAATTGTAAAACACTTCAAACAAGACATAAAAGAAATAAAACTCACCAAATCTGTCCTGGTTTGTCTTTTTTCAACAATTGCCAACCAAACTTGGCGGAAATAAATCCTTAATTCACTGATATTTTAAAAATAACATATTGTTTATTTGAAAATGTAATTAAATAACTGATTACTTGAATTGCAAAACTAACACGTTACATTACTCATTACCACAAAAAACTAATCTGAGTACTCTAACGCATTGCTTTGTAACTCGTTACACCCAACACTGTTGCTATCAGAGAGTTTTGTGTCTGGTAGTGTTACTGGGTGTAAAACTAAGTTTTCTGAGCCATAGATTTTTGTAGCTTAAAGGAATTTCGATTTTTATGTAGAAAATAGAGTAGTCCACTCAAAATGTTTTAATGCCTGGCCATCCAGTTGACAGCCCAGCGCTTATAGAAAACTCTGCTAGCCTGCAAACTTTGATTCAAGCTTCAGATGCTCAACACAACTCCCTAAGTTGATGGGTAGAGTGTAGCACCTCAAAAGTACTGTCTGCACACTTGTTAGCGAAGTTTTTGTAGTTGTTGTTTTTTTTCAATATTGATTGAGGCTAACCATTTCACTGTGTATCCAGTCTTTTAGTTAGTTTTACTACATCCTGCACCAGATACATGTCCTGCAGAAAAATTTAATTTATGTTATAATTTATGACTTTGGGTAGGTCAGCAACCAAAATTCCTTCAAGCTGCTAATATTAGTGTGTGTATATGAGGAATGAAAAGACATGCCACAATTTTAAAAAAAAGTATAAATTTGTCCAAAGATCCATAGATTTTACCCAGCATGCGCCTCATCCATGACCATACTTTTTTGTACATTTAGAAACTACCATTCTATCGTAAATTATCACAGCACAATGGAGTTTATACCAATGGCCACAAAGACACCTACACACAGGGCATCACATAAACCACCATTAACTCAGTCAATGTCCCATATACATTGCTGCTGCCCTGTTTCTTGTCCAGACTGAGCTACTCAGCATTTTTTATGATCGATTACACAGTTAGTCAGGGGGAACCACTGGACCTTTGGGGACCGGCAAACACACACAGACTTACACACTTACTCAACTATTCTGCAGCACATGTGTAAAAGCTTCCTTTAACCTTGATCACGAACAATGAAGAACATGACACCTAATAAGTGTTTTTCATTTTTCACTGTCCCTGTAAATAGATAAATCTTCTCCAAGATGTACAGTAAAGGGTACAGTGGAAAGTACAGAGCGATGGGCTTGTGTGTGTGAGGGGGCCCCGACGAAACACTACATGAGAGAGATGGCCTTGCTGTTACACGGGATAAAATAAATGAAACGGTTCAATACAAAAAAAAAAGAAGAAAAGTACAATAATCTGTTCATTTGTCTGTATGTGATGAACTGGCGTCGTGTCCAAGGTGAACTCCCCTCTCGCCCGCTGTCAGCTTCAGCCCCCCAGAATATTGTAAAGGATAAGCTGTGATGGATAACGGATGGATGGATATATTCTTATATCATGCAATTTACATTGTTCTAATATGTGCATGGAAAAGTTAAATCCCAGCTTGCATTGGTCCCCCCCTTGCTCCCTGAGTGGGTGGTACGTTTAAATAAAATAAGTACTTTAAATCAGTGTATCATATCTTTGGGTGAAAATGGCAGAAAGGTCAAAAGGTGACAGGAGTGCGGAGCCATGGAAGTGAGAGGTGGAGCTAATTTTTGACAGTGGCAGCGTCTCAGCCCCTGAATCCTTTGTTGCCATTCTTGGAAAGAAGGGACAGGGAGAAGGGATGCCAGTTGCCATGAGTAGCACTGCCATGGCAGACGGGATATCAGCAGGCGGCTTTCTGGGACAGTGCCGGTAAAGTGCAAACACAGTGTGGGGGGCAAGACGTGGTACCCCCCCCCCCTACCCCTCTTCAGCCCAGCCCCCTCACCTTCCCAGTCTCACCCACCTCCTCACAGTATGGAGTGTTTCATCTCGTCGGAGTGACATCTTTTTTTTCTTCTATCCCCATTTATCCAGTTTTTTTCCTCCTTCTTTATCACAAGAGAGCCATTTCTGTGACAGTTTTCACGGCAGCTTTTGTTCCTGTATGCTTGCATACACAGTGGTGCCGTTTAGGTCCTTATAGTTAGAGAAAATCATCTGGCAGGGCTTCAGACTTAACTTTTTTACACTGGTGGCGCATGTGTGCCTTACCTTTTTCATTTCGTTTAGCACATAATTTAGGTGCATCGAATAATACATTTTTAAGTGTAATCTTTTTTGTCACTTCCCATACACATTGGTAATTTCTTAACACATCATTTAAATGATTGTAAACAGAAATAAGGCTGCAAATAAATGTTTGTCTTTATTTAAAGCACAGCACACTCAAGAAAAAAATCACAATCAACTAATTTGTTTAAAAAAATTACCTTAGAAAGTGCTGATCAGACTCCTTACAAAACCCGTTCCTCTGCCGGACAAGTACCTGTTGGAGTCATTATGCAACATTTTAATTCGGAACGTCAATGCTCTGTTAGCAAAAGCACTGTTCCCAGTCATGCTTTGGCTGCTCGATTTGCAATAACGGCAATGCATAATCCAGGCCATTGTATCATATCTGATCCACAGAAAATGTACAAGCCATTCTTTGCAAGGCTCTGGCTCGGAGTCAGATGAGGCCAAACCCACGTTGAAAATGTTGGGTCAGGATAAGGCATCTTTGGACCAGGCGCAAGCAAGATGGGTGGAACGGTTGCCTCCACCAGTGATGTTGGGCAGTGTTCAATGCAAAATACAAAATATGCTATAAAATAAATCTACAAAAATATGGTTATAATATTTGTTCAAAGGCAAATGTCTTCATATCCAGTTGGTCTATGTTAAAAAAATATTTGTATATATATATATATACTGTATGTTTTTATCAGACATGCTAAACTTCATGTACACCAGTTCAACCAATCAAAATGTTTGGTCTCCCTTGACAGATTCTTGCTAGAAAGTGGTTCCCTTCCCGGGACTGAAATAGTGACAGCGAGACAGTGAGGATGAGATAGTTCCAGTGAGCCTTTTCCTCATTACATATTTGTAACAGAGTTCTCTTGGGTGGGAAATTAGTTCTTCACTCTGAAACAAAAGTGTTCAGGTGACACAAGCCTAAAGGGACAGTTCACATGAGTTTACAACACAATGCTCGCACAGACAGCACACACTCCATAAACTGTACACTGTCAGATTGGCTTGGCTGCACCCTCTGTTACAGACTTTATCCGTTTCCTCGTTCTATCCTTCTTTCAGTGTGAAGAAGAGGCTTTCTTTCCTCATCCTCTCCCACTGAGGAATCTGTTTATTTCAACAACCCCCGCCTTCACTCGAGCCCTGAAGTGTGGATCACAGGAGATGAAAAGGCTTAGGCAAGTAAAGCTCTCTTCTTCCCCTCGCCGCACATTTCTGGTAGTTATTCATTCATGACAAAAACCCATTCACGCTCTGACAGCCTGTGTCCCTACTGACGTATGGTGTCGTCTCCTGCCACCATCCCTGCACTGTGCATCGGAGTCCCTACTGCCTTGCTCCCCCCGACCCCCCTGCCTGATTCTGTCCTGAATATCGCTTTGGCTCAGGCAGGATATGACGTTGGGTTTGGGGGATTATTCATATACACGCTGACATTGATACATGACAGAGAAAATACGCTGATGGGGGTGAGCCCCAAGAAATCTGTTTAAGATCAGACATCTGAGGGCGATGTCCCCGCCGTGTGAATATGAATGAAGGAGGGAAATTAATGCTCTTGCCTCTCTCTCTCTCTCTCTCTCTCTCTCTCTCTCTCTCTCTCTCTCTCTCTCTCTCTCTCTGTGTGTGTGTTATTTATTCTCATTTCATTCAGTGAGCACACAACCCCCGCGGTTTCTCTGTCAGACCTGGCAAAGGCAGAGTGAGGGCGGCTACAGATGAATATGATTGCCCTCTCTGTCTTCTCCGATGCCTTGTGCAAGGAAATCAGCGTTGTTTGTAATGTTGTTTGGGATGGTAAGGGTCAACTTGTAAATCAACCTGTTTTTTTGCCCTTAGAACCCATTAGCATACAGAGCAGAGAAAGGGTAGGATAGGCTGCTCCCTGCACTGCCATGATAGCGTGTAAATCTCCACACACCATTACCAGCACACACGATTTCGTGGACCACCTCCCCAAATAAATGATAAAAAACATGACAGAAAAACAATAATAGTGTTGAATATGGTGAAATCACAGCGCAGCTAACAGTGGTAAAACACATCTCTCTCTACCTTATGATGTGTCGTGATTGGTGTGGTTTATTCAAACGTAACTGATCATTGAAATTATGTATTAAAAGTGACCTTTTGCACACATTTGGATATAAATTAACTATCTTTGTAAATTACCAAAAAAGTAATTTTAACCATGTGTCAGTACCACTGCCTTCACGGCCCACTAGAGGGCACACTTTGGCCCACCAGTGGGAGGTTGAGAATGGCTGCTCGATGTGAAGCATGCTTATAGAGGTAAGAAAAGCTAAAGCCTCAGAGTTGAAAATTGAATGTGTAACTGGATGTAACAGGCACCTAGCTGAGAGCGTGACCCCCATTTGCAACAGTCTCATAATATTTTTAAAAAATTAGCAGGAAATCTTTGCGTAAGTTGCGGCAAGCTAATTTAAAAAAAAAAAAAAAAAAAAAAAAGGATTTTAATCTTTAACAAAAGGGACTATCTTTGTGGGGATTGTTTCCATAATTTTCTTTAAAAGGCACAGTTCTCCCCAAAATCAAAGATACATATTTTTTCTCTGGCTTGTAGTGATATTTATTCATCCAGATTGTTTTGGTTTGAGTTGCTCAGATTTGGAGATATCAGCTGTAGAGATTTCTGGCTTTCCTTAAATATAATGGAACTCGATTGCACTTGTCTTGTGGTGCTCAAAGCGGCAATAAAATTGATTTTGGGGTGATTCACGTTGCAGGCATGACAGCTGTGTTGTGGCTGCCAGCTGAAGGACCAATTCCTATCTACGAGACCAATTCCAAAACTTTTGGTGTGAATCATTTACATGCCAAAAACTGTAAATATGCGACTCAGGTCTAAAATACGGCAATTCCCCTTTAACTTTCAAATCCTTATTTTCATTTCTCTAAACTTCGGAAAACTGCACTCCGGAAAACTGTTATTATTCAATTCTATTATAATTTAACTAGCGTAATCTTTTGTAAAATATAATCACTTTGGCAACCCCAGTGTTAAGCCTATGTGTATGTGTGTAAAAAAGAAAAAAAAAATTTGGCAAAGGAAAAGAGCCTGCACATGTGAGTCTATTCTCAGCTTTGCATCTCAAATCAAGAATTGGCTGGTACCCCATTCTTTCACACTCCCACTGAGTCTATTGTAAAGCCTCTATTGACTTACACTATAATACTCCAATGGTTTGGTTGAAATAGATTACAGTTAATATGGTTTATGTTAACATGTCTGGTATTCCACTATAATCAGTCAATCAATAAAACATGAAAAATATTTAAAAGCAAGTATTAACAAAAGTATCAAGTATGGACCTTGGTCAGATACAGCATACGTGTAAGAATATCCCAGTGTTTAAATTGACTCTCAATGCCAAAATAAGTATTAATAGAAATCTCAACAGGAAACACCAAATCATTGGAATAACCTTATGCAGTGGTGACAGATTGTTATCATCAGCCTCAAAATTAACTTAAATTAATGATTAATCTGAATCTGCTTGCATGTCTCTAAATGTGTCTATTATAAACCGTATGAAGCATTCACATTTCACTCTAATAATATGTTATAGTCTAATCGTATAATAATCACTTTAATATAGTCTAGGCTTAATCAGCAAAATGCAATAAGTAAGTTAGTTTGTCAGGCAACTGTTGGCTCTTTAAATGGACAATCTCCCTGTTGTCCCTTTAAGATAGAAACTATATGTTTAAACTTTGCTTCTCCACTCATGCATGTTAGATATGTCTCTCATCTTGAGTCACTTTTAACCTGACACTTGGAAAATACACGGTTCTTCATTCATATTAGTGCCAACAAAGCTATTGCTCAGTCAACCCTCACAAAATAGCTTGGCTAAGAGGATTTGGCAAATATCTCATTAGCTTAAAGGCACCAGCTCATTCTGCCCTCGCCTTTATTTGGACAGCATAGCTCTGGATTAACACTCACCAAACAACAAATGCCACTAAGACAATTTATTTGGCTTTGTCCACTTTAATTCAATTTCCATTACCCCCTCAAAACAACCTGAGATTGTTTTTATTAGGACTGTGACAACCTGTCAGGTTCAGGATAAGGCTGGAGTTTGAGTGAAGTTTTGTGAAACAATCAACAGGCTAAGTGGATGAGACAAGAGAAGCCAACATTGCGGTATCAATACAGTACCAGCTCCTGCTTGGTCGCATGCCATGCTGTCATACTGTTTAGTTAAGCGTTCCCAAAGAAGGGAACACAATGCTTGAGTATGTTCCTTTAAATCATCACAACGTGACATACGGGGAGAAGGAGGGAAAGCTCTTGCACTGTATGTGAAAGCCTTTTCACATTCACAGACATTTCTTGTCTTCTGATTTGTGTGGGGAGTTTAGAGTCTGCTTTGCTTTGCTCTGCTGACTTTTCAGCTTTTCGGCTGAAGCTGCTGTCTTGTCCTCGCTGCCCAACTTCTTTCCTAACCGCCACAGGTTTGCACTAAGGAAGCTGCTATGGAACATATAAGGACACAAACCTAATATTTAAAAATATTTTCCTATGCATTCTCTGCGAGAACCACCGGCTTGTACAAGAGTTTATGCTGCAAACATGCTTTATGAAAATTGTGTATGCTTGCGTCTGTCAGACAATACATTGGCTTTAGATATTTTTTAAGTTGGATACCATAAAAAAATACATTTTTTATGATTCTTGCAAACTGAAACTCTAGAATGGTCAAGATTCTGTTCACACCTTTTTTTTTTAAATCTATCAGATTATTTGAATTAGGGTTGCCATCATTAGTCGTCTGAGAGAGTATAAATTGCCAACTATTTTATAATTGATTAATCATTTCAGTCATTTCTCAAGCATAAATGTCAAACATTTGCTGGTTCCAGCTTCTTAAATGTAAGGATTGCTGCTTTTTTGTCATCTATAATAGTAAATAAAGAGTCGTTCAGTTTTGGACTGGTTGTTGGACAAAAGATGCAACTTCAAGACATCACTGTGGGCTCTGGAAAATGGAGATGAGAATTTTTTTCCCACAATTTTCTAACACTTGATAGACTAAACAATTAATCTAATAATCGTTAAATCGTCAGATCAATAATGAAAATGATTGTTAGTGGCAGCCCTAATTTGAATGTTCTTTGTTTTGTGATGCCCTAGATCACACATGGACAGAATAACCACAACTGGCCTGTGGACCATCTCAATGCGGCCCACAACACCATCAAAGGAGAATAAAACTATCCTCATAAAATCAATATAAGGCAGCATTATGTTAACGAATCTTGAGGAAAACAACTACAAATACAACTATGTGTTATTGCTCTTTAACACGATTCCAAACGGCCTGATTTACAGTAGATTGACCTTAAGGCCTCAAGTTGACTCTTGCTCACTCACTTTAAGTGACATTTATGAAGACAGAGACATTGGTAAGGATAAAACATCAAAAAAGAGAAAAGTTGACTTTTAATGTCTTGTTTTATACAAGTGGAGTGGACATCTAAATATTTTGTCACAAGCGTCAGCTTAAAGGCAATATGTTAATATGCCAAGAGAGTATCGCTGTGGTCAAGGAAAACAACATCAAGAGATATTTTTCAGCCAAACATGCTAACTATGCCACCAACTTCATCGAGAAAGAGAAAAAAAGTCTGAAACCGTTTTTTTGCCAGGCAGAATATTTTTTAAAAGGACTCGACCATCCAAGAATTGGTAACAAGATTTAGTTACATGCTGCTACAAGTTTGCGAAACCGTTTCTCTGATGGTGAATTTTTGAAAGACTGTGTGGTAGAGGCTGCTAGCATACTGTGTCAACAAAGTTCAGTTCGAAAAAGTCCCAGTTTGCTATAATAAACAGCCCAATTTGTGGTCAGTATGGCACACTGTAAAAACAAAAAGAAAAAAAAGTTGCCTACCTCTGCCTTAGATGATCAGCTGTCTTCACCTCCTCTGTGCGCAGTTACTGTATATTTGTGTACCTCCTCCGAGGACTTTCTCTAACTTGGTCCTGTATATCACTTTGGAGTTAAGTATCCAACATGATTCTCTGTCTGTATCACTGTGCCAGGCAAAATGGGCCAGCCAACATTTCAGAGCATTTCAGCATGCAGTATCTACACCCTGGGACAGCTGCAAGAGCTCACGCCAGCACATTGTCATCCCCCTTAGCCTTATTCTAGTCAGACACATTTGCTACGCTGCCACTTTTTCCCTCTCGCTGCGCTTTGCTCGTGTCTGACACATACTTGTTGTTCATTTCTTATATATGCCATCTTCCCCCAGCTGCCGCAGCTCTTCCCGGCCAGTTGGGCACAATAAATTGGTGTTTACTGGCAGCAGAGATTGTGTCCCGGTCTCAAGCAGGGCCACCCAAATACTCCATCGACATGAATAAAATATGGCTGTGACATTACACACGCAGCACTCCCGGGACCCCGGAGCCAATGAGGTTCAAGTGGGAGGTGGGGTTGTTGGGTTGGTAATGGGATTGAGTGACTGTTCAGTGAGGTAACTTTCTGCAAGGTAACACAAGAGTGTTGACTCAGCCTACTGGACATATACAGAAAATAGTGAGATGCATTGTTTGTAACACACAGTTCAGGAATTCCCGAGACAGAGAAAGCCCTGATTTTTATCCATGAAATTCTGTACCTCTCATACCACTCCAAATTCACTCTGGCACACAACACAGCTCATGCCACTTGAATCAACATCTTGTGTGCCACTGTAAATAAAAGAGACAAAAATATATACACATGGCTTGTGGTGGCTTAAACGCTGTGAAAGATTAAATTAAAGTTGACAACAGCATCCCCACTACCTGCTGCTGTTTGATCATCAGCAGATAGAAATTTAACATCATACCCTCTTGCCTTTTGTCGCTACATAACAAGCAGCTCTCTCGCCAAATGGAGCACAGACATCGCTTGGCTGTCCGGCCTACAAAATATTCCACATCACTGCATCACTAGTTGCATTTTTCCCTTAAATAGACAAGGACTAATTTAATCATTAGTCAGCAGATAACCAATATTTGGTGTGTACTTTCAACCACCTGTTGAGAAAAACCATGCTGATTTTCCATTCACTTTCTATCATATATCAGGTGGAACCTCTTAAAAACGCTCTGCCTTCACATTCGACATAATGCAGGTCCTGTTAACAGGATTTCTTTGTAGGGTTTTTTTTTTTATTGCAGCTAATTAGCAACCATGTCAGTTTTCTTGGCTGTTAATACATCAAGGTACTAAATTTACATGTGGAGCTACATGAAAACATCCCATTACGTCTGTATATGTCTGCCAGCAGCCCAGTACAACAGGTCCCCAGTGGAGCTGAGGTGCTCTCCACAAGCTAATAGGCCTTTTTTGTTTACCCTATTTGCCTGGCAGGCTTTTCCTGGTAATTGTCCCTGCTAATCATTTGTTGGCTGCTTGGCTAAAGAGAGATTTTAAGTCATATGAATTCAGAATGCTATAGGTGAACAAAGCAAGCGAGCAAATGGACTTAATCCAAAAGCTCCCATACTTTCTCTGTTGGTGTGTTAAATTTTTTACAACTTTTCATCATCTGATAAAACTGTTTTTTCTTTTGTTTTTGTTTTTTGTGTTTGTTTCTTTATGCTATCTTTACTTCGTCATTATCTAAGCATCAGCTCAGACTTCTACCAGAAAAATCTCCTTAGAAGATTTTCTCACTTGCTGTTACAGATGACACACACTTTGGTTTATATCATTACAGCAAAATGGCATGCTTATTTTCTACACTCCCCCAACCCCACACATCCTACACCAAAAATGCTTGCACATCCAATTTACAGACATACCTTACTTTCACGCACTAGCTCCTCTCCAAAAAAAATACATGTATCTCTGATATCTGTACCCAAGTGTCAACTGCCGAAATGAGTTTTGCACTTCCACAATAAAAGATTGTCAAAAGGCTAAGGCATGTTTTCAAGCTGGAGTGAGTGTAGCTTTAATGTGCCTGCAAATGAGATCACAAATCTCTTAGGCCATAGCGCTGCGTCTTTGAGATAGCAGAGAAATGGTTTCTGTATGCGAATATGTCTGTGTATGTATGTGTGTGAAAGTTGCATGCATCTACAGTGTGGGTTTCCAGGGTGCAGAGACGTAAAATGTGACTAACTATCTGTGTGATGTATTATAAGTGGAATCCTTTGGGCTTTTAGCCGATTACATCCAACAACCAGGAGCATCTTTGACCATATTTCAAAATTGATATCGTTTGATTTGGCTTTTTCATCACAGTTCTCTGAGGCAGTGTGCCTCTGCAGGTTTGCTTTTAACTCACTTAAAATTCTGTCATAGTGAAGGGCGGCAAGGGAAATTAAGTAATGGGCTTGGCAGTGTGCAAAGTGAAGGGGTAATGACAGAGACTCTAGCAGAAGTACCTTCGTGTACCTTTCTTCCTCTTCCAGGTCTTTTTAACCACTTCACATCTACGCTCTCCTGCCTCTGTTCAGGGCTGGCAAAATGCTCCATGCATATGACGGAGACATTTTTTTCACTCTTTTGTTTAATTCCCTTTCTTTGGCCACCGCTCCCAATCATCCCCCCCCCCCCACACACACACACACACACACACTTTTTCACAAGCAGATGACTGGAAAACGGCTGCTCATTTCTTCAAAGCCCCATGCATATCCAACATTCTGAAATATTAATAAGGGTTAATTTTAAATAGAGGATGAGGTCGTTTTTGCTTTTCTTGCAACAGCTCTCACAATCTCCTTCCCGTTTGTGTTCTTGCGTCGAGCAGCAAAAGGGATATCTTCAGAGATGGGATCGCGGGCCAGTTTCCGGATTTTGCTAATGATCTTCTGAACTTGGTTAATGTGATAGCTTTGGACAGGCAGGCTTGTGTGCTAAGATGAAGGAGACAGCTGAGGTGACTCCTGGATTTCTCTTCAAAAAGACAAAAAGAGAGGCGGGGAGTACAGCTGCCCTGCTCTCACTCGTTCCCATTATCCCCCTACTCATCTTTTCGTCTCCGTCTGTGAGGCAGGTGGTTGAGAGAGGAACAAGTGATTATAACAGAGCATTCAGAGAATAACCAGTGAAGCAGAAAGAGGGCAATTAACATAAAAATACCTTCTTCAGCCACCCCTAGAAAATGAGACTCATGCAGCAAAGCTATGCTCACTAACACCTAAGTTGAGGTATGTGTGTGTGTGTGTGTGTGTGTGTGTGTGTGTGTGTGTGTGTGTGTGTGTGTGTGTGTGTGTGTGTGTG
>JBBPCS010050689.1:0-18898 GCA_037974645.1 Hollardia meadi
TGTGTGTGTGTGTGTGTGTGTGTGTGTGTGTGTGTGTGTGTGTGTGTGTGTGTGTGTGTGTGTGTGTGCATGCACTCTGGACAGATAACTTTAAAAATTAAATAGTGTAGAAACGAGGTAAACTGATATGGCCGTGAGCGCAGCACTAGAAATGATTTTAATTCAAGTACATGGAACATGTTGTGTATGAATTGGAAATATGTTCACTTCCATTTTTCTTTTTATTGGACATAAAGTGCTGGTGTGAACATTTAATGGTTCTTCCCTTCCTCTATTGCTCTGTTAGCTTGGTGACATGTGTTGATACACCGGTGGTTTGCTGACATCTATTGTTGAGCCTGAAAGGGATGTGTTCAATTGGATAATAGCAAGTTGCAATCCACAACATTCTTGTGCATTTGTACCCTTTCAAATGCAGCCTTTCAGAAAGTCAGAGGAGTGCTAGTTTACTGCCCTGTCCCTCACAGCAAGGAACCTCTTCAATCATTAAAAAGGCATCGCAAACGCTTAAAAGCTGTGCGTGCACTCAGAGACATGTGAAATGTGCACGTAAACCACCTGCCCCCGTGAACAGGGATAGTTGCACAACAACTATAAAGTGATGCCAAAGACCAGAAAGATGCAAAGAGACTAAAAGGAGACACAAAATGACCACATAGAGATGCAGAATGACATTTGTGTCTCTTTCAGTCTGTGTATCTTGCTGCTGTGTAGGAAGGGTGGGGGGTTTAAGGTGAATAGACAGTGTTACTGCTAATAATGTACAGAAATATCCATATGCATTCTTTTTCTCACTTTTTGAATGTCGCATATACGCTGGGTTCTGTTTTATAAACCCCGTCAGTGGTTATTCAAATAGGCGCACATGCACAAGCCTAATTTCCACTCCCACAGTTCGCCCATGCACATCCGTTTGCTAATTGATAACTGTACCGGCTCCGGTGTGTTGAATGTGGTGAAATCACATTGAGCCTAAAATTCAACTAGGTTGAACTTGCACACAAGTAGGTCGCCGAACGGTGTGATGGGCTTGTGCGCACCTCTTTGCTCGACGTAGCAAAACGCGCAGCACAAGCCATTGGAAATAATGGGCTTCAGAGAGCTTTGGTGCTGTTGTCACATTGTGTCTGAAAGGCCAATGGCAGGCACAGGAAAAACATCCATCGGGCCTCTTCCCAGCAGTCTCCACCTGTGGGCCTGAGAAACACAGCAAATTCAATAATGCACTTTACATTGAATTGTGGCTTGTTTCAAAGGTTATGTACTGTACCTACTGTTCCTAAGGTGGTAAGTTTACATAGTCAGCTTTTACTGACCACTCAGTTAGATGTTCTTTCTTGATAGTAGATTTATACTCAGATGTCTCAATGTGTACTCTCGCATCCATGTCTCTCTTCACTGCCTTTATATTTCGACCCAATTCCCTTCTACCCCAACATCGACTAGTATCCAAAGAAAACCCACTGAGCCTCCAGCCTGCTCAGTCTCATACAGCAGAACCAACAGCTCCACCACAAGGTCTGAGCGGGTCCCTGACTTGCTTTCCCCAAGTGTCTTCAGAAATGAAACCGATTCTGAACACATGACTGCCCCCCTTGACTTCACCTCCTCACTTCACTGTAATGCCTAAATTAGTTCTGTTGCAAGGAAATCCACTCAAACAGTCGTCTGTACTTTTTCATTTGAAGGCATGAAATGTAAACAGCAAAACCTGATTTTCCAGTTAATGGATCTCGGGCCTCATCTCTCTAAATTTGAAGATAATGTCTCCAGTTAGTTTTTATAAAGATGCCTCCAGCCTTTCCATTACCATGTCCACATTTACAGGACTATCGTGTGTTTTTCTGTTTTCTGAAGTGCTGAAGTCTATTTCTGGAGTGGGTTAAATCAAAGAGCGGTATAATTGACCGGTAAATCAAAGGGGCCACCCCTACTTCTCTCAACTACAGCTTCTCCACCTCTTTAGTGATCTTGAAAATGAAACCCTCTTTCTTCCAGTTCGCTCCTCCCCTCTCCAATGCATTTTTCAGAACTAATTTTACTGGCTGCTCGCCTTGCTATCCCCTTACTTTAATTATGTACTACACTGCCAGTTTTGATCGCCAAACTCCCAGTGGAGTTTCTCACATCTCTACAAGTAAAGCTAGAACAGGGTTGTACAGAAGGCCCCACATCATGTTCTCAGTGGCTTCGCTTGTATTACATCCAGTAGCTGCTGTTCCATAACATAAACAGCTATAATATAATCTTCATCTTATTGTTGCTCTGCAAATCATTAATTATTTATTCTGGCCAGCGCTTCATGAACTCCCTGCGAGGGAAAACATTACATTTGTCACCTTTTCACACATAGTCAGAGTCATAGTCACACTATCTGTATGCTTATTCCATGTTGGTCTGTGACATTCAGTTTTCTTTTAACCAAATATGACAATGTACACATTTGCTCTTGAGAATTTTTGCTCCGTTGAACTCATTAAGTTTTTTTCTTGTTAAGTTTTTTATTTTATACGCCTTCTCCTGTTTCACCCCTAGGATGCTCTGGTTGGAACTGGTGAGTAGAATTCCAAACAGGAAACTAAGAACAATGATACTTCAGACTTCAGCTGTCTCACTTGCTCCTATGGCTCATAAAGAGGGTGCTGGCCAGTAGACAACCATCAAACATGGATGACCCGTCATCCTCCTACTGTACCAAAAGCCAATATATCCTGGATACAAGCGCTGCCATCTTGCGCTGGCGAGGTCATTTGGAGCCAGAGTCTGCGCAGTAGTGATCGGGCGGTGGAGTAGTGCTATTTGAGTGAGTTGCAGGGAGAGGACATGGCTGTGTTGATGTGGTACTTATGGGGGGTTAGGTGGATACAAGGGATGGGCATGACTACTGAGTAATCATATTTTTCTCTTTGGATGGGATGCAGTGATGCAGGTATCTTTGAGTGATGTTTGGAAGGATTTTTACAAAATAAACAAAATGAACGTGCAGTCGAAGCTATATTGCTAAACTTATGTCAATGATGAACCATTTCCAGATTAAGGAGAAAACAGCATAGACGGATACCGGTAACAGGTAATCTCTCATCACCTCACCTTCATGTTTCACCTTTCTATTTGTCTCTCCTCTCCTTAATATCTTAAGATTTATTTAATGATGCCCTTTAGAAAGCCACAGTTAACTGCTATATAACACAACGATAATCAATCATATCTTCAGCAACTGTGGCATATGCCAAGGTGGTATATTATCCCCACCACTGTTCTACATAGGCCTGAACCCCTGCCACCAGAGTATCAGAAGACTTGGGTACAGCTTCAGAATCTGTTCCTAAACCAATCTGGGATTAGGTGTTGATTTACCAAATAGCACAGCACACGTGCATTATCTACTCCCAACTGTTTGCAGTGTGACAGGCCATAAAGCCCAGTGTTGTCAGAATGTCTGCTTCCACCATCAGAGGCTGAGTGGTTTGATGGTTTCCAGATGGCGTCTCGCTTGCCAAATCCTCTCCTGTATTAGCATCTTGTGTCATGTTATGAGACATTCTCACGCATACCAGAAGTAGCACCGTACAGGCTTGCAGAGCTCAGCCATGGTCACCCCGGTGCATGTGATACAAAGGTGTGCTGTGCATCTTGAGTTAAATCTACTGTCCTTTCCAGCCTACAGTATCAATGGCTGGTGTAAGCTGTAGCACATTCTAGTCTAAGGCTACAGCTAGAAGACTGGGGAGTAACCACAATGTTCTGAACAGTCATGTGAGGGAGCCACATAGTCAGGCTATGAGGCTGAGAGCTCACATTGTGTTCTTTCAGGGAGATTACAACAAAATGATATAACTTCATGTCCCATTGCTGGTTTTAGACCCTTTTTAGAGCTGCCCTAACACCAAAAGTTTGTCTTAGTGCCCCTAAAAAATGTGATTTATTATTATTAATTACTTTAATTGTCTAAAATATTTTCCCCAGCCCCCCCGAGGATATTTTTATTTGTGTTATTTGCCCAATTTCTGTGAACTTCGTTTCAATTCAGCTGTGTTCAAGTTTGTACCGTGTTTTGCTGTCATTTACTTTGTCCTGATATATTTCTCTCCACTGTGGGCGGGGCTTATGGTTAGCCTTCCACACACACAGAGCAGAGGAAAGTCAGGTCACTTGAGTTGACAACATTTTACGCCACGTCTTGAAACTTTATCTGTTTGTCCCGTTTCAGATGCAGCATGAATTTCAGGAAAGACGTTTGGCCACGCTAAAGTACTGTCGTTTTTTTTCCATAGATTTATATACAATTTATTTGAGAGGTTTTGATGACTGCATTTCCCACAGCAACTCTATATTCAGTTAGACTAATGATATAAATTGATTTTGATCAGATGTCTATTGATCTCCTCCGTTCTGTTTCAGTAATACGGACAGCGTCACACCTACACATGCACATGAAGCCATTTCACCATTTCACAGTACAAGCAGACACTTGCTCAGCAGTATTCATATACCAGAATATTTAGGCAGCAATTAATTTAAATCGCAGTAACATTAGCTTACATGACATGCAGAAAACGCTGCGTGACCTGACCTCTCTCATGTTCTCTCCTTGTATATGCGTAAATATCAGATGCACCCAAAATAGACAAATAAGCAATTTAAGATTTTTGATCTTTTTTTTCTGTCCATTGTGACAGGTGGAATGCTAATCTGTGGAGAACAATTACATTTTGTCATTACTTATCAGTTTGACCATGATTTCAACCGTACATTCACTTTGTGACGTACATATTTTGAGGACTGTAATCCACCTGATTCCATCAGTCTAAGTTGTCACAAAAACACCTGTTAACCTCTTTTCTTTTGAATTAAGTTTTTGTTTCATCCTCTTTATTAAACCTTCAAACCAACGATTACTATCCCTATGTTATTACCTCAAGTCCACTGCAGTGGATATTTTGTAAAATGTCACTGTGGAGAACAACCACACCCACAGTATGTGCCAGTTTCCATCAGACAAACGATACTTGTAGCAAACACTAAAACAAAGAAAATGGAGCCAAGGGACCAACTCTGTATATTAGACAGCATGCACCAATTTGTCAGTGAAAAGTGGAATGGTGCAGCATCCAGGTCACTGAATTCTCACAGTCCCCAAAAGAGCTCTCAACATAATATGTATTCCAGGTATGAAGACAGAAAGAAAAGGAGAAATTGAACAGTACATCTTGATGGCAATTTTCTTTCTTTCTTTCTTTCTTTCTTTCTTTCTTTCTTTCTTTCTTTCTTTCTTTCTTTCACTGAGAATAGCAGCATAATGTTTTGACCGTTATGACCTTCTGAAGAGCTTTGACTTTTGAGTTGTGCTTTGACCAGTTCAAGGACAATGCGTATTTATGCCTTTTAATTAAAACTGGGTAATCAGTATTTTTCAATATAACTGATGTTATTAGAAATAAATAAATGTTATCATACATAAAGCTTCTGCAAACAATTGAATACCCATTTGTCATTTCTGTTAAGAGGAGTATTAGAAACAAATTGGCACATCAGCATAAGCTCTCAAAACGACATAATGGATGAACATGACTCAGGATCAGCCCCCAGGATATGGAACAGAAATGTATGTGATCCATACAATACCAGATCAAATCTGAGAAATCCTCTCGACTCAGTGGTGAGATAACACTTATTACTGTATATTAGTCACTAAACAGTTACCTTGCATTTTGTTTGGCTGGCGCTACTCCTGCTAATTTTGTGGAAGCCGGAATACAAAACTCCCAAAGGGAAACTGCTGATATAAGGGCAATGAGTGCTTGAGTGAGTTAAAGGTTAAACTGTATATTTAATGTGTTTAACATGTGATGAACCTTTTCTGTGAAGGTTGTTGATTTTAGCCCTGTGTGTATTTCTGTTTATTAAGTTGCGTGAGAATAATTAATTACATTATTTGCTATTAATTTGTATTTTTTGTGAGGTTCCTTCATGAGAACATAATGTTGTACGCCAAAAAAGAATGTGGAAATTCTGAATGTTAACAATTTCTAACGCCCTTTTTAGGTTTTCTCATGCTGGGAAATGGCGAGCTAACTTGGACTGCTGAAACCTGGATTATAATGAGCTCCCTCCGTAGTGTGTTAGAAAGTGAACTGAACTTTTCCTTTTCTTTCTACACAGAAGTGATGAAGTCTGGCAGCTAAACAAACTGAAAAGGCCTTACTTTGTGTTTTGTATTTCTATTTGATTTTTTTATTATTGCAGTGCAAAAAAAACGCTAAAACGCAACCAAACAAATATTCTATCATCTGTACATCACCGATCTATAAACTCAACCCTAATTCAGCAAATCCTATTGCTACACGAGACAATATATCATGTTTTGCCCTAGATGATGAAATCTATCACTTTGGTGATCCCCTGATGTTTTTACGCAATATACTGATATGTTGCCAACTTTACAAATGAATTGCTATATTTTGCGGATATTCAAGGTCCCCAGAGGATGAATTGGATTAACTGTGATGATCCCTTGCTTTTTATCTAGCATCACTATCAGGTCAAAATTTCACTTTTACTTTATGACTAAATACCCAAGTAACCGATGACTTTCCTATCAGCCTTAACAGTGCTTTGTGTTTAGTGCTAATGAAGAAACGTTAGCGTACTAATATGCTTAACTCACATAATGAAAATGGTAAAACTTACCTGTTTAACATCAGCAGTTTGGACATCGTCATTGTGGATATGTTACCATGCTGAGGTCATTAAAAAGTGACCCTCAGAAAGACCAGTGGCATTTCTTGGACCTGTCAATCAACTACGAACTACCTGAAAGGTGCAACAATTGTTATTCAAAATATTGAAAAATGAGCCAACATGATCAAAATTGATGTTATTTCACAAACGTCTATGTATTGTGTTGCAGAAATCTCCAGCTGTCTTGTAACATGTAGTCTCAGCTGGGAGATGTTTGTGAGCACAGAGTTTGCAATGAGCTATGTTATAAGCTCTTTTACTTTTAATAGTATAATAAATAAAATAAACTAAAAAAATGTCAAGAAAGAAAGTAGTCTTACAATAAATTCCTTACTAAACACAAAAGCCTTCTGAATTCAAGTTTCTCTCATTTACTGAACTAAGACGAACTTAATTATCTCATTATAAAATGCACTTCACTCACACTTGACAGACACAAAGTAAAACTCACCAAAAAAACATCTTCATCTGTCTTTCCACTGTTTCTACAAAAACAAGTCTTAGATGTGAAAATATTGCTGCTCTGCACACTGATTTTCCATGCTGGTTCTTCTCCCTCTCTCTCCTCTGCTGCCTCACACCTCTCCAATACCCAGCTGCTGTCTGTTTGTCATCCCTATGTCCCAGTCAGAACTGCTGTAAATCATATCGGCACTGTGTTCCCAGTAGTCAAACTGGCCTCTATTGATCCCGGACATGCTCGGTCCCAGTTTGGCCTTGTTCACTGGGAAGATGCTGAGCCTGGTTCCTTTGCTCATGGTGTAAACCATCCTAGTGCTCCCAGTCTGGCCAGACTCCAGTCAGCCATGGACACTAGCTGCATGGACAACTGGGCTAACTTGCTAACAGCAGCTAGTAGCTACAGCAATGATTATAGTGAGCAGCAGTTAGCGGTTACTTTGGTGAGGAGCTTGCCCCCTATTTGTTTGGTGTGGCCTTCTTACACCTTTAAGAAAGAATCAATTTACAACATGTTCTTCAGACTGATGTAATCAAATCATATTTTAAACTATACTATACTTCTGAAACTTTTTCTATCTATTTTCTAAACCCTCTAGTATACGGTACTAAAGGGACATGCTGTATCTGTCTTGTTTGTTTGGAATGAACCAAGCAGTAACCACTGTTGCTGCCTGCTGAAGCTGATGTTGAAACGACTTTGACAGCAGTTTCTCTGATGGCAGTCTCCAAAAAAACCCAACTCTACCAAAGTGAACAGGAAAACCTCGAAACTTTACTCTAGATAGAATGCCATTACTTGTTCATGTGTCGCGGCAGTGGTTATAACAATGAATGTTTAATTGATATTTTAATTTAAAGAGGAGTTTGATACATTGTATTTGCTGTAAACTCTTTGCAGGGCTTTACACTCACATTCATATCATGCAGTCAGTGGCAGTCAAATATGGCCACAGCTGGTGTTCATGTTGGTGGACAGACAAGACTGAAAAATAACAAAAACAAAAGATTGCCTCTTTAAGAATGCAGCGTTTCGTGTCTGAGCAGCTTCCTTTCCATCTTTTTTCCTATAAAACATTGTCCTACATCCCCATTATACTGTATACTTGTGTACTGTATGCATATATGGCATGGAATATGTATATAGTACACATACGGTAGGTACACTAAGGAAAAGTACCACAGGACGAGAGACTGGAAGCACCAGATTCTTGAAGCACCAATAGACAAAGGAGTCACCAGAAACTCAAAATCCGCCAATTAGAGCCTGAACAACAATTTCTTGCATGTCTGGCAAGATCAAAAAAGACATGAAGAGCCTTTATCAAGAGCTCAAACACTTGAAGAAAATTTACAATCAAGTGGCCATCATGTGTGGCATACACTAGTCTGCCAGCTGATGTAGGTGGTGGGCTCTCTGGAAACACCACAATTAAGTCAACTGAGCACAGTTTGAAACTATGAAAGCATCGTTTGTCACACTCGCCATTTGGTGTCCACAGATGGATGAGGGATACCCTTTGTTAAAGAGGATGAGCTAAAAACATTGGACACTGGCTCAGAGAGAGGAAATAGCATTAAGGTACTACTTACAACATGTCTAACTCCCACAGAATGGATGTGAACATGCTGTGTAGCTGGTAATCAGGCCCAAGCTAAAATCACAGGATCAGCATTTGCTAGTTTGTGGCTTAAAATCAACTTCAACTTTCAATCCACACTTACTTGCAAATTACTTATCATTCAATAAAAATCTGAAAGACGATAAATTGTTGAGTGGTATTCTCTTCTTTGGGGCCATTGAAAGTATATGAGGGATATCATTTATTTTAGATTTTTTAATAGAGCAGCGGTTTGTGGATTTTGCGTTCTATTTGTTGTTGCTGATAAAAGAAGAGTAATATTTGCAAAATACTGCATGCCTCAGCGTTCAGTTAAACGTTGTCCAAGAGAGGTGTGGATTACATATATTTTGTTTCAGTGAGATTTAAACAACAAAAATGTTGACATATTTTGTGGCTTAAAAAGGGAAACCTGACAGCTTGTTTACTTTAAGCCTGCAGTGCAATGAATCATTTTTTTTAATGCAACATAAAAGTGCACTGTGGGCAGCCAGCCACATGACAGAAATTTACTGGACCAAACTAACTACTAGCTAATGATGTGGTGAATTTTTTTGTTATACCAGCACCTGCACATGAATTGGGATGGCAGAAAAGAAAGGAGAAGAAAAAGAGCGAGCTGGCGAGGGCTTTACATCCGAATAATAACGAAATGACCAACTTTATTCAGTCAGCTCAGAAAGCTGCTCCCAGCCAGTCTGAAGAGGTGAACGACAGCCAGGATGGTAGTGTTAGCGCTAACATTAGCAGCTAGTGTCAGTGAAGGAGCCACCACCACCTGTGAGGTGGGGAAGGGCCCATTCACTGGAACTTTTCAGGATCCCAGCCATATCTGTGGGCGGCCCTGCTTCTGGCACAGACAGTAGTTACACACAAACTGTCAGTCTTTGCTGGTTGATGTGAAACCGGTGTGGGAAAGTCACCACAGACGCCAGATTTAAAAACTTGTGTGCTGAGAAGAGATTTATTTGGTGGTGATACGCTTAATCAGCATTGTGTGAACTCGTTTGGTAAGGTTTTACAGGTTTAATCTACAACCTGGGACGTGTTCCAGGAAGAAAGTGTTATGAGCTCTGAACTCTGACATGGGAAACTGAGTTTTCAGTTACATAACAGCTGATCAGATATAGTTCAATCAGCTGAGTATGTGGAAAGTGGGTTCATGAAAAAAAAAAAGGCATCATCAATGGAGCTCTGATACTACGATTCACCAAAGCAACATGTAAATAAAAGTGGATTAAATCCATTGATCTAGCTTGACTGCAGTCGATAATAATCATAACTACTAAATGCAGGTGGCAGCATCAGATATACAGTATATTACTTATACTCTTTTGGACCATCTTTTCTCTTATTTAGTTTATCCTCACTGATAAAAATCGAGTATATAATGATCATACAGTTGAATACCACCCCCCACCCCCAAAAATTATCATTATTACCTTCATGAAGGGAGGACTTGCTGCAGGACTGAATTAGTTTTAGATAGGTGTAAATTAAAAACTAGTATCAGAGTGCATACAGTATGTGTCCTGCATTCAAAACCTCACTTTTAATAAATACATTAAGTCCAACTCTTTTCAGCTCCACCACAGCCCTGCTCACTCAGAAATATTCACATAATCTCCAGTATGATATGATAGCATATATTATTATCACACAGAGTGGTAATAGGTGTACCAGAAGGTTCAGATTAAACACCGCTATTAATACCTGTGCATTTCAAACACCTGTGGGAACCACGATCAGAAGGCAAGAAAAACAGCCTTGCTTGATGTATAAAACATTTATTTCCTTGCTCAAACTTTAATAAATAACCTCTCTTAAAGTCGCTTATTTCCTAGCTCAACGCCAATTACTTTCACTGGCACTATCAAAGCAGTTGGAGCTGCTTCAGTAACACCCAATATTAACTCATTATAATGCTGAGCTGGAGAATCTCCACGATAGGACGACAATTTGCTCACAAAAATGTTAGTGCAAGTTGTGCAGAATAAATATATGAACAGAGTGCAGACCATTAGACACCCTCAACACTTGCAAACAAGCCGGTAGGGCTGCTGTGTGCTGCTGCATCACTGTCTATACTTATTAAACTTAATTATTTTGTTGAAACATATTGTCATGGAAGGACTCTAACACTAACAGCTGCAAAGGAAAGAGGCTCTATGCCTCTATGACTTGTGACTTTACTTGTGCTTTTAGACTTGAAAATAATTGATACCTTCCCCCAAACCCAAAGATTAAAAAGTACGTTATATAAAAAGTGTGACACAAGTCAATTATTTCCCCTCATTTCCTCGATTTTAACATCTGCCAAGAGCCAAATGCAGGTAGATTTTGTGTGTGATGAGTAACAAGACACCAACAAGGACTGTAAGCTGCGTTCAAGTGTACCTCATAAACAAACCACTTCAACAAAAAAACAAATTGCAATAAGCAAAACTTGCGGGTCTAAAATTACTGACAGAGATGCGACAACTTCCAACTTTGTTCAACATTTGAAGTTGCACAAAGAATGGTTAGTTGAGGCTCTGTTTTTAAAATGATATGACATTTGATGAGGAGCAGATTATGAGTTGTTTAGGGCTTAAACTCAAAGTTTAGGTCTTGGGACCTGGCCCTGGCTTGGGACTTGATTTGGGGCTTCAGTACAAATAATTGAGACTTATGACTTGGTCCCACCTTTGACAAAATGTGAAATGTGATGAACATATGATAATATGTCAGCATCAAATTGGATCTCTGCACATCTTTGTTTGTGACACTCTCCTAAGTAATGTTCTTACTGTGGCAGTCAGAGTCTACTGACAACACAGAGCTAGTGGATCAGCAGCGGGCTCCTGCGTTTCAGACATTTAATAGACACATTGAAGACCCTGGCTGTGTGAGCCATCTAAATGAACAATTCAAACAGTAGTTTGACTGCAATGACTGGTGGAGCATTATCCAGGGGTTAGCATCAAACTTCAATAATAAATATACTAATGCTGCATTTGATGAGGTTATTTACTGTGAATAATTCAATATTCTTCAATACCAAAGTCTGGGTTTGAAATGAAAATTCAAATGAGAAGTGGATAAACAGTGTTAGTGAGAATATTGACTTTTAGCTGCCAATACAAGTTCTGCTTTATTACTTTCAGGATACCAGGAGGATGTACTTGGTGCTTCCTCCCCCCTCAGAGTGCCTGTTATTTATTAGCTGGGTGCCATTATCTTTTCTGGTCAATGAGTTTTGAATACATAATCCATTCTGACTATTGACCTAAATATCATTTTCAACATTCACCATCTGTGTGACGTTCTGTAAATCCATCTCTCTGGCTGTCTCTCTGTCTGTGCTTCATTAAAATTCCACTCCTGTCTCTGCAGTGCTCTCTGCAGTTTTCACCTAAAATACCAGGGAAGAGCATCCAGTCTCCAGGGGGCTGATTTTTGTTCCAGCACACACCGTCTCACCTGCGGTGTCACCTCATTGACAGTGAACAGAGAAAACAACTGAGCGCCTCAGGTAGTGCAACACAGCTGTATTTGTCGTCCAAAATACATCCTGAATTTCTTGTGAGAGTGAGAGCTGGTAGCTTCTCTCAGACTGTGGTTAGGGACTGTATGAAGATGGGGGTGACATCCCATTTTGGCTATTCACCGTGACCTTTCCCCCCCTTCCGCAATGCAACATTGTTGTTAGCCTACCAGAACCAATAAAAATGTTTTTTTGAGAACAGTGCTTGTGTGGACGGGATTTTTTTAAGAACAAAGGACGAACCTGTGTACATGTGGACTAGACCTCAGTACCTTAGTGTCTAGCACTTCAGCCTTGTTCACCTAGTGTATATTGTATGCTCCTGGATTTTGATCCCATGCTACTCTACCTTTGCCTTGCCCTTTTTGGATTTGTTTGCCTCCGCTGACTGATTACCTGTGTACCAAACCTGAACTTTGGCCAGTAAAGTTGAAACCTTTTTGAACCTACTCCTGTGTCTCCTATCAAAGGTTTTGTGTGCCAATCCATGTAGATGTTGATATATGTTACCAGATAAGATTTTCTGGTGGCATAAAGTGAAAGGTAAGGGGACCACCAAGTCACTCAGATTCAATGTGAAATGTGTGTCAAATTTCATTGCAATCCATTCATAAAGGTGCATTAGATCAACTGATGTAGTCTGATACAGATGTCTGACTGTCAAAATGCTAAAAAATATATGCCCCTGAGATGTATTGCCACACATCTTGGTCTGTTTCCTGTAAGTAAATAGTTTAAGTCCAGTGCCCAGTGATACACAGGAGCAGTGGGAGACAGCTGTTCGTAGCACATGCTTATTGGGTAAGCTCTGGTTTCAAGTCAATTTGGTTTAGGTGCAAAGTTATTTGTATTAATGAAGCTCTAAATGTCTTGGAAACGGTTCTGTTTCTGTTTCCCTCAAGCTGTGTTTCTCTGTCTCTCCCCTCCTCTCTTCCTCCCTCTCTGTCAAGTCTCCTCCTCTCTCTCAGGCTCCTCTCATGCTGGACCATCGGATGCCTGGGAAACTCTCCCTCTCCTGGCTGTAATGGCCTCATGCAGATGTCGGATGTGGATAGATGCCCCCTTGGGCCCCACTATGGATCATCACTCACTTATGTTTTACTGTAGACAAAAATCTATGTTTCTGTCATTCTGTCAACTCTCTACAGATTGTAAAGCCCACTGAGGCATCGTGATATGTGATTCTGGGCTATATAAATTAAACTGACTTGAGCAGACAAGCAAATGTGTGTGAATATTTAGGGCACCAATGGACTGCTGAACATGTTTGTGGATCAATGGATCACTCATATAACGATCATAAGTTTTTAAACTCAAAATATCGATGGTTTCAGACCACTGAACACCACCCAGGCCAAGGTGTAAAACAAAATGTCACATTAGGTCAGCAGTACAAGAAGTTAGCAATTCAGATGCTGAACTTGCATTATAGCTTAGCTTTATGACATACTTAACTTTTCTGCATATAGCCAAAAGCACCTCATGACCTGTCCATTAGATTCCCTGTTAGAATGTGGCAGGATACTGTAGCAGGGTTGATTTATCTCCATGTGCAGAGCAGAATCACTACTTCTGTAAAACTAGATCACTCTCAGTTTCTCCCCTTGATACCCAAGTCACGCAATGAATGAGTGTGTGATCATTCCCCCCACTGCACTCTGTCTTTCTCTTTCCTCCATCCTGAATCCTCTCCCTTTGCTCTCTCATCTCAATCAATAAGTGTAACTTTGCCCACAGAGAGACCCTGAGGCTCCTTGCTGTCCATTGTGTGAGTGTAAAGCCTCATTGTTCCTCTGTGCATACACATTGCCCGGGTTTTCCCGTGCCTCTCTCCTCTCTCCTTCCTCCCTTTTGTTTCTATCTCTTTATCCTCTTCTTTAAAAATACATATCCCCATCACCTTCTCATGCGAGCAGCTGAGAGCCACCACAACGACCTCTGGCAGGTGCTTTGTTCCGTTCACTTTTAAGCTGCAGCACGCTTACTTCTCACTGCACAGTCTTCCAAAGTGTTCATGCTCAGCTTTAACAGACAGGCAATGTGATGTTTTCTGCTACCACTGAGAGCAACATGCTATGGTGCCATTGTTTAGCCTCATGAGTGTTGCTCAAACATAATTTAGTCCAACAAGCACCATTTTCTGGATGCAAGTCTGTAAATTATATGTGACATATACGCTTAAACGCTCAGGCTATTGTTTTAAGAAAAGCAAGAAGCCATGCTTAAGGTCTGGTTAGGTTCAGGCAGGCACAAAAACACTTGTTTAGGGTTAGCAAAATATCATGTTTTGGCTTATCCGGTTTTGTTGCCAAGAATATGGCCGGAAATTGTCCTGACGTCTTGTTAAAAAATTTTTGCCACAAAGAGGGCTCAATTACTCCTTAAAAATACTGTGTTTCCGTGTCCGGAACAGTTGTCTGTCCCCTCGAACAGTGTACTCTCACTGGGCAGCCATCTTGCCTAAGTCTCACGTCACCGCCGTCTCCTTGTCCTTCTGATAAGGTCAGCTCATACACAGTATATGTAATGTGAACACAATATGATATATATTGTAGAAATGTTGATATTAGAATTATGAAACTTACAAACTTACATATCTGTGGTTTTTAGAACATTTTATTCTGATGACTCGGCTGTGTGAGGACTGCCTCCCTTATATTGGATGTCTAATATCGGAGCTCTTTTTGCAAAGCTTCGAATCTTGTTCAGTTTCTCCACGGAATTATTTGATTATTAAACCCCGAAAACAAGATTTTTAAATTCCATGACTTTTCCTGGTTTTCCATAACTATGGGAACTCTGCACTTGGACTTTAGCCTTTTGACATGAAATTATTTGAAATATCAAAGCCCCCGTTGCAAGGGTTAAAAATTATTGTTGCATGTGTTGCCTCTCTACAGTGATGACTTGCCACTGTCACCAAGTGCTTGCTCATGGGGGAGTGTTGAGTCTCTGTAAATTAATAATTTAATTAATTAATAATAAAGAGTGAGGTCTAAACCTACTCTCATGTAAAGTGTCATGAGATAACTTTTGTTGTGAATTGGCGCTGTATAAACAAAATTAGACTTGATGTTAACTATGTGTAACCAGAGCTGACAGTGTCACCAAGAACGTTCAATACTGAATGAGTTAGAAAAACTCTTAGATAGAGCCAAATAAAAGTACTCTATGAAGCCAATGATACATATTATACATGCACGTATGTACATATTATAGTTATTTTTTCAATTGAATTATATTTATAGTACAAGTTTTTAAAAAAGTTAAATAAATGCATATTGTTTCCAAAGTCAGTGAGTATTTTTTTAATTTTAATATTGACCCAAAACAATTGTGATTATGATTTTTGACACAGCCCTAGGCTAAATACACCAGTGACTGATTGAAGAAATAAAATAATTAAAATGACAGTAAACACGGCAAAACAGAGAATAAGCACTCACTGAATTGTTTGAATTTGAAAATAATTAATTTCCTCAAGATCCCTCCAAACTGAGTACTTAGTCTGCTGTACAACTACATGTTGCCGACATGCCTGCTGACAAAAGTTTGCATCTGTACCATATGGTGGTTAAATCATTGAGCAGTCCAGTCATTCTCCTGTCAGTATGAAAATGTCTGTTCAGCAGTCACTAGTCGGGTCACATGATGGAACTTGTCTCAGATCAGCTCTTCCTCTCTCCAGACAATTTATGCATGAGGGCCTTGATCTTCAATTAGGGCCCACTGTGAATGGCTCCATTAGTCCATAATTGGATCTTTTATATAGTGCTCCTACAGGGGAGCGTGCGCCAGCTAATGAAGACTTCCTCCACATTGTTTCATCTCTTAATTGGCGACACCTGCATGGCAGTCATCATGCCTACAGAGCTTGTCACGGCCAATCAAATGGTGCGCTTAGCTACGGGAGCCAAGGCAGACAGTAGCTTCAGGGCCTATGATTAATTTACACCTATGTTCACTTAACTCCCCTCTTTTCTACTTTTCCACCTTAGCATTCCTGATGCCTTCATCATAATCAACAAGAATAGAATACCCTCTCAGATAGCTTTAGTAGTCAAGGCTCCACAACAATGGAGAAGGCTCAGTCAGAGAATTATAATGGTCTGGATAGCGCTATGAACGTACATCAGGAGAAATTAAGGTTCAAAATTGCAGTGTCAATCACTGCAGTGCATGCTGGGAAGGGGCCTAATGCCCCACACTCTGTACATACCAGCTATCCTCGCTCTTTGCTACTCGATCCTCAGATGATCTGCAGTCAATAAGGATGTTAGTGCTCCCCAGAGGAGCGAGGATCCAAAAGTGAAGGAAACACCAGACATCAATTACTAACAGGCTAATTACTTGAGTCTTTACTGACATTACAACGGTACAATGGAAACACTTAACAGTGACTAGACAGTGCACCCTCATAAAATACAAATGTATGTACAATTTTTTTTTGGAATGGAAAATGCCCCAAGATCAGTTTTTCCACTCTGTCTCGCCCCAAAGCTTCAGGTGGTGTTTCGTTGCCTAATTCCAAATACTATTATTGGTCATTTCAACTAAAAGCTTTAAACACTTGATTGGATGCTTCCTCAGTTGTGCCTTGGCGTTCTTTAGAAAATGTTTTATCCTCTCAAAGTAGGATTCAGGATTTGCCTTTTTCTAACATAAAACAAAAGACTGTGGACTCAATCATTTCTAATACATTGTTTGTTTGGCGCTGTGTAGAAAAACATCTACTAATTGATTGCAAATATCATAAATTATCACCCATTTGGCATAATTACACACTTTTATCTGGTTCTACACCCTTCTTTCATTCTCAATGGTTTCAACAAGGCATTTATGTGTTAGCCGACATTTTGAATGATCAGGGACTTCGTTCCTTTCTTGATCTGAAGGAGTGCTATTCTCTCAGGCTCCTCTTGGTTTTTTTTATCTTAAGCATCACACTGCACTTAAAACATATGGAGTACCGTGGGATGCACTTCCTCTGGTAGATTTAATTTTAAGTAAGTCCAAACTGGTGGCTTTGACCTATAATATGCTTTCTTCGTGTGTCATAAAACCACTCCCAGTGACAAAAAGCTGGGAAAAAGATTTATGTTGTCTCAACATCGCTTGGAACTGGCCTGCAGCCTGGAACAGTCTTTTCTTCATCTAAAAACCTCACTCATCCGATAATTTACTTTAAGTTTGCACATAAATTTTTACTTTACTCCCGAGTGTAGATTTGAACTAAAACTAGTGATTCATGTACTATTTGTCCTGGCTCCATTAGAGGCGACTATTTACATATGTTTTGGTCTTGCTCAACTATCAAACCTTTATAGGATTACATCAATTTGTTTGTTGGAACTATTATGAACAAAGCTCTTCCCTGCTGTCCTGCTTTGTACCTTATTGCTCACAATTCAAATACAGTATATTACTTACACCTCAGGACAAATGGATAATAATAGCTACCTCAACTGCAGCAAAGAAAACTCTTATTAAGAACTGGTTTGAGCCCACTAATAGTTTGAAGAGAATTGGGCTTAATTTTTTTTTTAGATGATTTTAGAAGTGAATACGGTGGCCAATGACTGCCCAAATTAGCTTTTATGCTCCCCCAAAATTATTAATTTGCAAACAAATTCATTGGTCAAACATGCATAGGCCTTTAATAAAATCATGGCTGGCTTTGTAAAACACGTCATCACTGACAGATCAGATCGACATTTGGATTGGAGCTTCCACCACCACCAACTACTCCACCTGAGGATCTGGTTGTGAAAAGACAAATCAGGTGAAACAGGATGGAGTATTCAAGCTGTATTTATAATGGGAAAAACAATTGTTTGTTAGTAACTGGTCATCACAGAAGGCATCCAGTGTTGGGTTTATCATTATGGATTTATTTTACAAAGTATCCAAAAAGACGCTCCAATTCAAGACTGGATTACAAATCTTCTGAAAGGGATATGATCGCACAGGTGCCCTCACTGACACAACGGTATTCATCTGGGTAAAGTAAGTCTGCAGTGGGCCATGCCCCCCCAAAACGCTATCACTGCCCCACCAAACCGACTGACTTGATCCCAAAATTAAAAAATAACTTATTATTAGTATTTTATGCTTTACTTGGCGATTTGGCCAATCATATGATTGCCACCTTGAAATAACAGAAGTTTGCATACATCTGATTGGTTGTTCGGGCCATATAAAAACGGATGCATAGCCGGGAGAGCAGTTACTTTACTATCGTTTCACATCGTACTCAGTTGCTTATACTCTGTTTATCAGCCTACTTTGCTCATACTCAGTGTCTCTGATAAGAGTAGCCTGCTTTTAGTTTTAGTTGATCCATGTGTTGCTGCCAAATTTATCTGGCTGGTTGCAAATTGAGGTTGTTGAGATTATTTGTCAACTTATTCTCTCTTTTCCCCAGTCTGAAACACAGGTAGCAGCATGAATCTCTGCTTGTCTGACTGACATCCCTCAATGGATGTCCGCACACCACCTGAAACTCAACCTAGACAAGACCGAGCTGCTTTTCCTTCCAGGGAAGGGCTCT